>JAADVN010000315.1:0-21986 GCA_023335535.1 Globisporangium spinosum | reverse complement strand
ACTCCATTGCAACAACAATGGCGGCTGTGGTATGACGGTGAACCGCGACGTGAACGCCTCGAAAAACATCCTCGAGATCTTCCAGTACCAACTGCAGGGCCAAAAAGGTCGGCCGTGGGCTTTCGCGCGAACACAGCGAGCGTAGGGGATGATAAAAGATGACAAGCTGATTGAGTATTGAGGTGAGCAGCCTCAATTGCTCAGTCATCGCTGGTTCCGCTCCCGCTCGAGCTGAGGATGTCGGATTTAGCCAGCACCATTACTAGTTTTCATCTTTTCCAGAAAAGTAAATCTAAAGATTGAAATCCGCTATTGGCTGTAAAAACCCACGACTGAAACTCATTTTTTAAACCAATCAGGGCTCTGTATATATTTTAGCGAATCACATGCCTCATTTCTATTTACAGAGCGTTTTGTCCCTTGGCGCAACACAAGAGCGCCGTAAGCCTCTGAGAAAGAAAGCGCGAAGAGAAAGACAGGGAAGGAGAAGCTTTCATGCTCTGAAAGGTTTCCCCATACAGTTTGCCATACTAATCTAAGACCACCTACACAAGCGAAAGCAAGCAAGCAAGCAAAGCGCAAGCCGAAGCAAGAGCGGAAGGAAATGCAGGAACCAGCAGCCAAGGAAGAGGGCGAGTACGTGTTCGTGCGCCACGAGAGCGTCTCCCCCAAGAGCGCGCGGCGCGAGTCGCTGACGTCGTCCACGGGCTTTCTGGTAACGTCTCCCACGTCCACGTCGTCTACGGAGCACAGCGGCAGCTTCCTCGAATCTGATAACGACGCGTTTGAGAAAGAAGACGCACAAGATGAAGGCGGAGACAATGACAATGAAGAAGACGATGAAGGGGCTCACGAAGTCGCCGCTATGAATGAGGACAGCGACGATTCGGACGTCTCGATCGAGCTCGACGATATGCCCATGGTGCTCCCGTACCTGCCTGCGCTCGACGCGTCAACGCAGATCACCAAGTTTGAAGGCTTCAGCGAAGCGATCTCCGACGTGCAGCAGATTCTCGACTCGCGCCTGCTCGCGTACTCGCAGTACCAGCAAATGGTACATGCGATGCAGTTTGTGTTGTTTGTGTGCGAGTTGGTCTGTTATATATAAGCATGATGTGCTTATGCTCTGCCTTTTGTTGTTATGCTGTTGTTGTGATCAATGTGCAGGCAGTGCCAGATCAAGCGCTGCTGACGCCCCGGATGGCGCGCTCGGATCGCTTCGTCATGACGGACAAGCAAATCGTGATGGACCGTCCCGTGACTGTGTGCATGGGCTGGCAGCGCGTCTCTGGCGTCGACTACAGCAGCCGCGACTTGCTGCGCGTACTGGAGGAAGACGGCGTGTCGTATATGCCGCACGACATCGCGTACAGTGTCAAGTACCTCGCGCCGGTCGCGCCGTTCGGCGATTGTTTGTTCCTGTCCATGGAGCAGCTGCTGCTGTACACGGAGGAATGTGAGCCGCTGCCTCCACACGAGATCCGCAAGGTGGCGACCAAGTACTTTATGCTGCACTACAACTCGAGCTCGTCGGAAGAGAAGAAGAAAATTGAGACGGCGATCCAGAATCTGTACTTCCCATCGCTCAAGGGTGGATGGGGAGTAAGTCCGATCCAGACGCGCCGCTACGTTGCGCGCAAGAGCGACAAGGACTTGCTGTACGCCAAGTGCGTGGAGCTGCACGACCGCGGCTACTCGTGGGGAAAAGCCGCGGAAGTGGTGTACTCGCAGTACGCGCAGCCGATCGTGGACGCGCAGTCGTACTGCAACTACATGGAGGTGGGCAACGGCGCGAACACGCATTTCCTAATCGGCCTCAACTACAGCCGCTCGGGGCTCGTGTCGGTGGACAACGACCCGGACAACTCGCGCGTCGCGTGGGGCGACGACATTGTGCTGGAAGCGCTCGCGACCGCGTACCAGCGCGACATCTTCGTGGTGCTCGTGGGGTGCGGGAAGATGTTCTTCTTGCCGCACCACCCGCGCGCCGAGGGCGAGCTGAACCAGAGCGCCAAGTGCCACTCGAAGGGCCACGCGCCGTGGTTCGTGATGATGCGGCTCACTGGCAGCGACCGCGGCGGCGACCACTACGAGCCGATGCTCTGCGAGCGGCTGCGCGGCGACGGTTCGAGCGAGTTCGGCTGCATCGGCGACTAAAAGGTGTTGAGGTCTTGAGGCGCTTCACTATTTCTCCATTCCTGCGTGTCCTTTCGTGGTGGATCTATTTGCTTTATGCCTCCATCACCACCATTCTCCCAAGTCCACTCACATCCATTTTATTGCTCTATGTATTGTATGATGAACGAACGAAATATAAACACAACGGCGGTCATTTGCCACACAAGAAGATCACAAACAGAATGGAAATGGACTCGCTTGCTTTTTCTTTTTTACTTTTGATTTTTTTCATTAATGCGATCCACAGACTCCACTCGTAGACCTTCTTGCTACGTCACGAGAGAGAGGGAAACCAACTGGCGCCATACAGACAGGATCAAACGCGCCAGACAACCAACCAGAACCAATCACACTGAGAGTTTATTTCTCAACATGCCTGCTCGCCTGCTTGTTCCTCTCTTCTTCTCGTATTCATAGCGGTGGTGGTTGTGTCGTCCGGAGGGATTTGATTGGATCTGTGTCTGCGGATCGACCATCGGGGGGTGGTTTAAGCAATAGAGAGCGACGACATCATCGGAGGGAGAGCAATTAAGCGCCGATGGTGTCGAGGCTCTTCTCCCATCGCTCAACGTTGCCTGGGAGCTTCGACCACTCGTCGAACTCGTCGTCGAAGAGCGAAGGGATGGCCGAGGACGCCGAGGCGGTCGACGCGGTGGTAGCTAAATAAATAGGAAGATAGGAAAGAACTGTTAGAGAGCGATTCTTTCGACCAATAGTTATCAATCATACGAAGGCTTCTCTTCACGTACCAGGGGCCTCAACAGCCTTCTTGGATGGCTTCAGCTTGAAGAGAAGGATGATGCTGGAGTAGATACCCAGGGTGGCGAGCACAATCTGTTCACACAACAAACACACACCACAATATAATTATTTAGCATCAACACGCACTTTCAATACGAAGCGGCGTCGCGGCGAACAACGATGTGCCATGCATGATGGCTATAGCTTCCATAGGTGAGCGTGACGCCACATATGACCGATCGATCGGTCGCTCCCATTCGTTCACCCGCTTGCCTGCCTGCTCTACCTGACAGCTTTCGCTGCTTTCTCTATCCTGCCGTCATAAAAAAATATTTTTGATGACAACGTACCTGGTAGTCCTGTGGCAGGACGGCGCGGACCTTGGCCTCGAAGCCCGTTGGTGGCGGGCCGCCGTGGCCGTGGCCGCCGCTCATAAGACGAGCCTGCATGGTGTTGGTCTTTGGCTTGGCGGCCGCGGACGCCTTCTTGAGGAGGTGGAGCATCTTGGCTGGGCTTCTGCTTGCTTGCTGCGTGCTTGCTTTGAGGACTGCGCTTTCTGGACGGTGAGGGGGCGAGGCGCAAGGGGGGCAGCGTTTTGCCCACACACTCCAGTCGCCAATATCTGCCAATGAAATCATACTATTACTACAATAATAAATTTCAACCAATCATAAAGCTAAGATGCACACTTTTTTCGTCAGATTTGACGTACTTGAGAGAAGCATCACGATACGAGGCAGAAATAAAAAATATCGAACATAAGAGGATTAGCACAATACGAAAAGTATATTCGTACTTAATCGACATGTTACCATGCAAAAAAGTGCGGGAGTGCAACAAATCGAAAAGGCAAATGATGAGTGACGATGGCGATGGCGATGGCGACAATAGGCAGCAACTGGCGCAGCTGCTGCGCTTGTACCGCGCGCGGAAGGGTGATGGCGTCGATTCAGGTAGCAGCAGCAGCGCGAAGAGCAAGAGTTCCACTGGTAGTAGCAGCTCGAATGACGCGAACAGCCAGGGCTTTGCGATCGTCGCGTCTATCGGCGTCGAGCGCATGAAGGAGCTGCTCGCGGATCGACTCGCGGCGCAAATGGCAGTCGGACAGAGCCAGTACCAGGACTACGAGTTCCTCGATGTGTTCCAGGCGGTGTTTTGGACGCTACATGCACCGTCGAACGCGCACGAAGGCGAGCAATGGCGCAAAAAGATGTTCGCGATGATCATCCAGAGCATGCACGCGCAGAATACACCGAATGCGCTCGCAACCGCGATCCTGAACGTGCTCGCGCGAGAGCTGCACCACTTGAGCGTCGGCGACCTGCCAGTGATCATCGAAGAGCTTGTGCGCGGAGTGCTGCTTTGCCAGCAGCTGCAGCGCCTTCGACCGTCGGAAGGGCTCGTGATTTTCTACTCGATCGAGCTGTTGCCGCAGCTGTTGCTCCGCGTGGCGCAGTGTCCACTGCTGGAGTTTGACGACTCGGTCATGTCTGGCCAGTTCTCTGGGTCCGAGTACAAGGACAAGGTGCTCGCCAAGTTCTTCGCGCTCGCGTGGCCCAAACGCTTCTTCCTGCAGGTGCTGAAAACGTTTCGCGACTTCAACTTCAACGACGAGCAAGAGCGCGAGCTCTGCGGCAAAATCTTCCGAGAGGCGAACCGAGAGATCCCCGACGAGATCGCGAACGACAGCCGCGTGGAGCACAACGACTGCTTCGAGTCGCTCCCGACGATCTTCTACAACGTGATGCTGCTCATCGGCCGCACGAAGAACGAGTTCTGCAAGCGGCTGCTGATGAGCATGCTGCTGCGCAAGTGCGACGCCATCGCCAGTGGGAGCGCGATGCTGTACGCCAATCAGCGTGCTGGTGGCGGCTCGTCATCGTCTTCTTCGAGTGGGCGCTTCATGGGGTCGCACAATGCTGGGCGAGAGATCAAAGTGCTGCTGTCCACCATGGTCTACCACGTTGGCCTCGTGCTCAAACACGATGAGAGCATCGCAAAGGTGTTTATGGCCGAGTACGAGCTGCGCGCGAAGAACCTAACGTCTTTTGACGTTGGTTTGCTGCTCACGATTGCCACGCAAGAGAAGTACGAAGCGCGAGTCAACAGTTTCCTCATTCAGCGAGTGGTGCAGTCGTACAAGTCCGAGGCGCTCGAATATGGAGCTGCGAGCGAATCCAGCGGTGTACCGACCAGATCCGCGTTCCTTGACACGATCACGAACCCGCAAGACGGAAGTTGGAGCCCCGTGACGCAACGGATGGTGCACTTTGGGTTTCTGCTGCTCGCTCACGGCGCAAGCAAGCAGGACGAGTCTAGTCTCACTGCCAGCACGCAGAGTAAACAGCAACTACAGCAACAGGGCCACGGCGATAGGATGGAGCTCCCATGGGTGGACTTTGCGATCCGCGTCATCTTGGGCTGCTTCCAGCACCACGTGTCTGCGCGTGAGAAGATCGTCGATCAGCTAGTGAACTCCATCATCGTGCAAGACGGTGGCTCCAAGACTGCGATCAAGTTGCTGGCGCGCATTATCAAGCGCCACCCGCTGGACATTAATCATAAACTGGCGGAGCGTCTGCAGGAGTGTCTGGAGTACGTCACGCACATGACGCCACAGAACGCGCGCCTGCTCTTCTCCGCATTGAGTTCGTTGCTCAAAGCCCGTCCGAACATCAAGAGTTTTCTGATCCTGACGCTCCGCAAGGCGATGTTCCGAAAAGACGAAGAGTCCAGAATGATCGCGATCATCGGCTTCTCCTTCTTGCTGTGCCTTTCTTCGACCATTTTCAGCCGAAGCACCACGCTCACGCAGCTGTACTCACAAAACACAAGCGTCTTGTTGTCTCAGGGTGTGCAGGGCGGCGACAAATCGATCGACAGCGAGGTTGCGACTCAAGAGCACGCGAATGCGGTCGTGGCAGAAGATTTATACCGTCAGTTCTGTGGGATCTTCAAGCGTGCGTTCCAGCTCCAGACCAGAGTGCGGCTCGTTCTCTACGCTGAGCTTGACAAGGTATTTCACGAGTGCCCCACGCTCCGTCCATCGATTCTGGACCTCGCATTTCAACACTATTCCAAGTATTACGACGAGAATGAGTCGATTCTTCCGCCGCTGAAGGTCGACAGCTGCCTCACTCGCAAGCGTGGCTTCTACGAAGAGCCACTCGGGTACCTGCTGCATGTGCTGCTCATTTGCGTCCTGGAGATCAAGAAGGACAGCATGGGCGAGAACGACATGGACGATATGCTCGGGGACGACGATATTCCTGCAACGCAAACAGCAGGAGCGCAAAAGTCTTTTGAAGCAGTGGAGCGGAATGTGTCGATCCTGATGGAACGCATGAAAAGGTGCGAGCTAGCAGACTTTGAGATCGACAAGAACTTGTCGTTTGCGCCTCAAACTGCGATGGGCCAGTCGAACCAGCGGCTTGCAGGGATCCTGCTTGATGTTTGGGAGGTTTGCATGAACTGGACGATCGTGTCAAACACTGGGACTATAAAAATGGATGAAGCGACGTGGAGCTCCCTGATTCACTACCTGGAGATGCATAAGTGGCTGAAAGCGCGACTGAGGGAATCGGACGACAAGAACAAGAGCACCGACGGCACTGAGCGCAAACGAGGACGGCCGTCAAACAAGCAGAAGCTGCAGAAACAACAGCAGTCCACTAACATGGGAGCTTCGGCAGCAACAACAGAGCAAGGCTCAGGTCAGCAGAGCTTGAAGAACGACGATCTTGCGTCGTTTTTCGGTGAACACGCGTCGTTCGCCAGCGGACTCTTGCTGTCACCATCGAGCATTCTTTCGCTCCTGGATTTCAGCGTGAAGAAGCTCCAAGGAGGTCTGTCTGCCATCTCTAGAGACGACGAGCATCTACTGCTGTTTATGCTCGACAAGGCGGCGTTTCTGGTGGAATTCGCGCAGCAGAGCGTCCGCTCTTCTTCGAGCAACCTGTTCAACCAAAAGTCGGTGCTCGTGGGCGAAAGTCGGGTTATCATCGACCGTCTCGGCTCGATCGTGTTTGGCGTTTTCGTCGTTTGCCACGAGACGGGCGGCGGCGGCGCCGCTCAGTCCAATACGTCGTCGGTATCTGGAAGCAAAAGCCCGGCGAGCCAGATCGAGGACATCCGCTTCGAAGCGCTCAAGGTGTTCGCGGCGATTGTGAGAGTGTGGATGGTAAAATCGATGGAAGAAGCCGCCGACTGTCTCGCGTTCGCGCTCTCGAGCGTTGGCTTCCAGGACGAAGACGAACTCATGGGCGATGGCAACACAAGCAAGCTCGAGAACTGTGCGGCGGTTCTCCACAAGCTCTTTGACACTATGGCGCTGAAAAGCACGACAAGAGAGGCGACCGTGGTGCTCGGTATCGTGAAATCCGTGTGGTGCAAACTGCCAGCGCGGGTGATCGCGAAGTACGAGTCCTGGATGAAACACTCGCTTCTAAAGAGCAACTTTGCGTCGCAGAAACTGCTGGAGGCAATGGTGCGCATGTTTCTTCGCCCACACCCTGAGATCGGCTTGCTCCCGAGCTTCGCGCTCCAGCTGACGAAAGGCTTGCTCCACTATTGCAATGGCGGCGACAACAACAGCGATGTAACCGAGTTCGCGAACGCCCCCGATCGCCTGAGTCTCGACCGGTTTGACGAAAAGAGTATTTTGACGTGCGCCGTCGCTGTCTTGGCTCGATGCGAAGAAGCGACGAGCGAACTGGAGCCGATTGTGAAGGATTTCGACGCGCAGCAGCGCCGCCAGACGATGAAACTCAAGGAGGACGACGTGACTTTGCTGCAAGTGCTCGAGGACGAGACGGGCTCCTCAGTGCTCAACCTTGCCAGCACGACGTCAAAGAGCCACGCAAAGTACAAGGGTATCTGCAGGGAGCTCTTTGAACTCTGCGGGATCCTCCTGCCGTTCGTGATGATGGATCTCAACAAAGTCGCCGTGTCGATTCGCGTGATTCGCCTCATTGGTCGATTGTACAAGCTCCTTGTCGTCATGGTAAACTGCAAGCTGCGAAGAAAAGACTCGACGTTGCCAAAGTACCTTCAGCGGTTGTTTGATCGAGTGGCGAGCGAGCTCACGCCGACGCTGCTCCAGTTCATCGCGTGCATCCACGAAGGAGGCAAGAAAGCGGCACTCGCGAGCGCATCGAAAGCCAGGACGAAGCTGTCGAGCGCGTCGACGACCACAGCGCAGTCCAAGCTGATCCCGGACGTGATCTTCCAGATGGAGCAGTTCGACGTCGCGCTGATCAAACTCTCGAAACTTTCCAAGGTGAGTTCTAGTGTATGCCAGAATGAGGTGGCTGACGTTTCCGACTTGCTAACAGCATTGTTTGTTTGATACCTTAGCAGGACCGGGTCTTTGACCAGTGGATCCGACTACGCCAGTCCCGTGACTTTCGTTTCAACCGCGAGAAAATTAAAGAGCGGATCGATGATGATGATGATAAGGGGCTTCGTCGTGATGACCATGTCAATGAGTCAGAAGCGAGTGCTGCCGAAGAGGACGAGGAGCTAGAAGTGGAAGAGCAGCAGCAGCAGCAGCAGGAAGAGCCTGAGGTGAGGGAGTTGACGGACAGCGTGGAGACCGAGAGCGCTGAGGACGAGGGCGACGAAGACACGCTCGATGAGCGAACAGAGGAGGACGAAGAAGTGGTCATAGCAGCAGCAGCAAGAGGCTCGACCCCCAACAAAAGCAAGCGGCGACGACGCAACAACCTGGCAGACGAGGAGGACTAACATGGTAAGAAGCGAAATAATGAATGAATTTACCAGTTACAAAATCCCGAGAGGAACCTGGTTGGTGTCTAGCTATCGTGCTATGCTACAGCTATGATGCGCTTTCATTTGTTGTGATCGCTGTTGTTCCAGCTTTTGGCGGCGGCGGCTGATTTCGAGCGAGCTCGCTCTGCCAGTAGTGCAGATTGCTGTCCAAGTACGTCATGCAGTGCGAGAGCTCGACGCGCGGCAGCTGGCTCATGGCGTGGAAGAGCGGTCGCACGATGCCAATGATGAAGCCCGCCTGCATCTTCTCGATCGGGATCGGGTTCTCGCGGTCGTACCCGACGCTTACGGGCAGCTGGAGCTCGCGCTCCTTGTCTCCCTGCTGATAGAACTCGCGCATGATGCGCTCCGCCCAGATTTTGCAAAAGTCGATCTCTTTCGCTGGGTTCGACACGTCTGCTGCATGCAAAGCCATCTTGGAACGGTCAAGCAAAAGGTACCCATATTAGATACCCACCAGCGCAAGGCGCGACCAGCAAAACTGTTGATACTTTCATACCTGCAGCACCAGCTTCTCGTCGTCTGGATCACAGAGTCGCCAGCCTTCTTCTGAGGATCTAAAGACACACAGAATGCGACAAAGAGACTTCAGTATTGGAAAAGAGCCTCAAGTCGATAGTTGATTAGTAAATACCTGCAGACCAAGCCTTCGAGCTTTGCTAGGTACGTCGAGTGGACCGTGTTGTCAGTTGCAAGCACCATGTCGGTGATCAGATTCCGGACCTACGCCATTTAGCATTCATTCATCATGTCAGAACTCAGCAAATCGAAGTGTGTGTGTGATAAAGGTGGAAACTGTAGAAGACAAACCTCGAGCTGTTCGATCTTCGTGAGCCCCTCGAGCACGTTGCACTTTGGGCTCTTGAGCAACTGGAACGCCAACGCGCAGTGCATGTGCTCAAGCGGCGAGCGGTAGACGTACTGGATCGCCAGGTCGTCGTTGACGCTGATATGGAAGTTGTTCGAGTAGCTCGTGTGGCCCTGAGGTTTCAAAAGAGTAAGTTCACATGTGATGAAGGCGCACTCAAGAGCTTAAGCGTTAACTTGGATTGGAAGACTGAAGACAAAGCGTACCACGTCGTGAACGACCGCGGCAAGGATCGCGGCGCACTTGGTCCACGGAGAGAATGACTCGCCCAGCCCTCCTGGAGACAGAAAATGGTGCAGACTCTGCGCGACGTCCGCCGCGTGGACAGCTAGAAATCGATACCAGGATCAAACAATGAATTAGAAGACGCAGAGGTGCATGGGAATACCAACACATACCGTTGTGGTAGGGATGGCTGTGGTACTTCAATTCGATCCTGAGTCACCACAAAATACACAAAGTTAGCATTACTGACAAGTAGGATTGACATCATTTGTCCACACGGGCAGGACCAAAAAAAGAACAATCACCACTCACTGCCTCAGAAACCGGTGCAACCGCCTCTCGGACGAGCGGAAGTGGCAGCAAAAGTCGTACTTCTCGAGCAGCACGTTGCCCACAATGCTGAGCGTCTGGCCCGGCACAGCATCCGCAATCTGGTTCACACATCATTTGGGTTAGCATAGGCTTCTATCGACGCAGGTCCAGCGAAGCTCAACTCAACGTACCACGAAGACGTTGAAGTCCCAGGACGAGATCCTGAGCAACTCGCGCTTGACGACCTCGATGATCACCGGGTTGCTCACTTCAGGGCACACTTCGAGCGAGTTGCTGCGCTTGTGCTGCTGCACGGCGCACGGCACAAGCGACGGAGACCAACGGTTGCTCTTGCTCTGATTCTGGGTCTTGTTCTTGTTCTTCTCGGCGGGGTACATCGCCAGCAAGCACCTTTTGACGAGGCTCGTGCGCCGCACCACCGCGCGGAAGGTCTTAGCGCACTCGGCCTCGTGGATGAAGTTCTGGATGAAGTAGTTTTGCATGCTCTCGTCAAACACGTTGGCGTGCGAGAGGAAAAGCTGCTGCATCTCGTCCTCAATCTATATTCACAATGAAAAGTGTTTGTTAATACTCCGTCCACAACATTGTCTATCACCTTCATCATAGTGCAGAGTCACGTTACCCCTCGCTCCGAAGGTGCGCCGGACTCGAGCGCCTTGGCAAAGCCCGCGAGGATCTGGTCCACTTCCTCTTTCCGCACGACCGCGTCGGCAGCAGCAGAGCCCGACGCCTTTTGCTGCAGTTTGCGCAGCAGAGTTATCGCCAGCTCAATGGACGCGTCCTGAGCGCTGATAGAGCCACTGCAGTTGCCACTGAAGCTCCCACCACCACTACCGCCACCTCGTCTTGCGTCTTCGACCTCCATTTCTTCATCAGCGTCTGTTTCTTCGCCGCCGCTGCTGGCACAAGACGTAACGGCGATCATGCCGCTCCTATTGATGCTGCGACCACCACTCTGGTCGTCGAGTTTGTCCTCCACTCGCTTGGGTGCGAGTGAGCCTCGTTGGAGGATCCGACTCACTGGCAACGGGGATCGCGCTTCCTGCTTTGCGACTGCTGCTGCTGTTGATCCTGGGAAACTCCCTCCATCTTCACTGGTGCGACTGGTGCCAACGCTCTTAGCGGCTTGCATCACTGTTACAGGCGCTGGCACCGGAGTGTCTGTACGAGCAGTCACTCGGACATCACTAGCTCTATCGCCATGTCCACTGTCATCGCTGCTGCTGTTGCGCTGCTGTTGCGCTGCCGCCATGGCCTTAATGAGAGCTCTGCGCTTCTGGTCATCCACGTGGCTGTCCATGTTGTTGCTCTTCGCGTCTCGTCTCCCTCTTGGGATGCCGCGAAAGGACGTGCGCTGTTGCTCTTTTAAGATCTGACCGCCCGCTTGGCACCTCTACGGCTTCAACCTTCCAACGCCCGCATTTAACACCCAACAAATGCAGGCACAAGATGCATGCAAGAGAGAGAGAGACATGGCCCCTATCCCGCCAGCTTCACACCGACCCGCCTGCTAATAATAGCGATCCATTCCATCCGCATCCTGCCTGTGCGGCTGATAGCGTCTGGGGACGATCGTAGTGGATCTGATTTTAAAGATCGAAGCGGCGCGAGCAGCAACCTGGTGATCTGGCGCAACGCTTCCACCAGACACACGCGCTGGCTCCAAGCAAGACGCCACATCGATGCGTGACGATGCATCGTCGGCCTCCCTGTGAAGACATCACTTTCTCTGTTGGGTCTTTGGTTGCCTGCTTGTTCAGACAATGAACAATGGACAATGGAGAGTAGAGAATAGCAGTCACTGTGGATCTTCGTTGACTGATGGAGGTGGGAGGAGACGGAGAGATGCGCCGCCGTGGATGGATAGCTTCATTACGTACCTGGTTGGACCTCCCACGCGACTGGGCCAGGACACAATTGAGCTATCCTGCTCATTGTTCATTGTTCATTGTTCATTTGTGGACACGCAGGCACATTGAGTCTATGAATGTGAACTCGTGCTACTAATGCAAAGCAAACATGTGATACAAAGACATAGTGACAAGAGAGGGGAAATGGCAGGCAAATGCGGGGGGCGTGAAGCAATTCGTGGGCGATCCTTTATTTGAAATAATGAAGAGACAGAGGCAGTCGACCAGCCGCGTGGCGCGAACGAAGAAGAAACTCCCGCTCTGCGTCAGCAGCAGCGACAGCGCCTCTGCGACCATGGAACTAAGAAAGAACGACTACTGGTTGGTGTTGGAATCAATCAGCAGCAGTTGCTTAGACAGCGCCAGCCTGCTTGGCACGCAGAGCGGCGTAGTAGCCCTTCATCTCCTCACGCTTCTGGAGCGCGCGACGGTGCGTTCCCAACTGCAAATGGTAGTAGATACACAAGATTCATTAGCACTCTGCCCACTCACCATTGACAACTGATACATACGACAGGTCACTTACTCTCTTCTTGGAGAACTTGTAGATACGCTTCTCAGCCGACGAGCCGCCCGACTTGATCATATCAAGGATACGCTTCTCGTATGGCATCAGGCCGACGACCTCACGCACGACGTTGCGCACGAGCTTGGTCTTCTTGCCAGCACGCTGTTCACACCACAAAAGAGAGTCATAGAATCATGTCAGATTGCTGTTGCTGATAACATCGAGCCGCTTTGCTGTTGACCGGCGATGAGTGGTGGCTTTGGTCGCGTGAAAGCTGGGATCGGGACAGCAGCAGCAGGATCAGTGCCTCGGAGTTTCGCGCACGATCTCCTTTTTAATGGGCGTTGCAGTTTGTCGGCTCTCATTCTCCGCGCTGCTAAACTGCTGTGCAATCTCGAAGCTCGTCGACGGGCAGCTGAAACGAAGCGCGAGCTGCTGTTGCTGTAGTGCCTATCACTGCAGGATCCGCTGTATTGGCTTTTGCCGGGTAGAGCTACCCTTTATTGCCTTTTTGGAGCCATTTGGATCCACCTGCTAATTGGCTGGCTGTCACTGCATTCGCTGATCGAAGCTGTCTGGAGGATAGCTGCAACGCTTCAACTGCTGCACTAAAGCGCATACTGGGCAACTGATTGATCACGACGGTGCGCGATCCACTATTCCAACAAAGAGCTCGACCCGCTGCGTCCCATTGCTGCTGCTGCTGCTGCTGATCTCTGCCGCCAAAAGCCGCCAATTGCTCACTCGCTCGACACCGCCAACACCGCCACCAGCAATCGCAATAACATAAAAGGATGGTAACTTACGCCCTTGCGGGAGGCTGGACGAGCAGCCACCTGCTTCTTGGTGACAGGGAAACCCTTGTTCAAGCCCACGGCGATACCAGTCGACGACATTATTTGCTTCAGAAAGTCTTAAAGAATCGAACTGCTTTTGGCTTTGCTGCGCTGCCTGCTTGGCCTTGCTCCGCGATAACATGACCCGCCGCCGCCACCCCACTCAACCGCCAAGACCAACCATTTCTCTCCACGGGCCGACGGACCGCGCGGTTCTTCAAGGACCGGTCCGGACCGAGATTTGGTGTGATGTAGTCCACGCCACGAGTCGTTCCAAAACAGGTCGGGTCGTGGGTGAAATGCACTGAGCGAGGCGGGTCGTGGGTGAAATCAGCTGCAATCCCACCGGGTTGTGGGTCGTTATTTCACGTCGTGGGTCGTTGATACGGGTTGTAAAGTGTCTTGGGTCGCTCCAAATTCCGGTCGTACATCGCTTGATTGGTTTTCGTGCAGTGGGCCACACCAGATTCCAGTGGATCGGAAGGTACATAGGGTAGGTATATTAATACTCAGCCCAGGGCCAAGCGCCGCCATGACATCACGATGGCAACCAACCTGACGTAAATCTCAAGCGTTGCTCCAAAGAAGTAGGAACAAGAAGAGAGTGCGAGCCGAGTGAGCAGCGCCTGCTGTTTGACTGGATGTTTGTATGCTGCTCTTTCTCGGGACCATCGCTCCGAGATCCAGAGGAGACGCTGTCGCGCCTGGCTCGTCGTGTAACAACCAGAGACTTCTGTGTCGTGTCCATAGCGCTCGCTCGCTCACTTGCCATCACGATTGGCTGGGCCAGCCGCGCTCTTCTCTTCCGCATTCACTTCACTCCCGAAACCTGAGCCATTCGCGCATTTCCGCTGTCCGAGCGAGCCATCGATCGTCTATCCCGACGGTGCCGCTGATCATCTGAGTCCGAGTTCCTCCCTCCCTGAGCCATGGCGATCATCAAGCCTGGCCACGACAACTCCGTCTCCACGGCCGCGGCGGTGGACGCCAAGACCAACGACAAGCAGGTCGAGCGCGTGCTCGCGGCAGCCGGCTACACGCACGTGGAGGGCGCGCCGGAGCCGCTGCCGCTTGCGCTGCCGCAGTTCTCCATCAAGGACCTGCGCGCCGCCATCCCAGCGCACTGCTTTGAGCGCAGCTTCGTGCGTTCAACGTACCACCTGATCAAGAACGCGCTCGTCTGCGGCGCGCTCTTCTACGGCGCGACGTTCATCGACGCGACCCCAGGCTACGCCAAGTACGTGCTCTGGCCGCTGTACTGGTTCTTCCAGGGCTCGTACCTCACGGGCATCTGGGTGATCGCGCACGAGTGCGGCCACCAGGCGTATTGCTCGTCCGAGACGGTGAACAACATCATCGGACTGTTCTTGCACTCGGCGCTGCTCGTGCCGTACCACAGCTGGCGCATTTCGCACCGCCGCCACCACTCGAACACGGGCAGCTGCGAGAACGACGAGGTGTTCGTGCCAATTACGCGCTCGGCCTACGCCGCGACGTGGAAGGACAACGTGGAGGATTCGCCGCTCTACAACCTCTACAAGATCGTGCTCATGCTCTCGGTCGGCTGGATGCCCGGCTACCTCTTCTTCAACGCCACGGGCCCGACCAAGTACGAGGGCAAGCCGCGCTCGCACTTCAACCCGAACGCCGCGATGTTCAACGACCGCGAGCGCTGGATGGTCATCCTCAGCGACGTGTTCTTCGGCGGCGCGCTCGTGGCGCTCGGCTTCCTCATCAACACCGTAGGGCTCGCGGCCATGGTCAAGTTCTACTTCGTGCCGTACTTCATCGTTAACGCCTACCTCGTACTCATCACGTACCTGCAGCACACGGACACGTTCGTGCCGCACTTCCGCGACAGCGAGTGGAACTGGCTGCGTGGCGCGCTCTGCACCGTCGACCGCTCGTTCGGCAGCTACCTGGACGGCGTGCTGCACCACATCACGGACACGCACGTGACGCACCACATCTTCTCCAAGATGCCATTCTACCACGCCGAAGAGGCCACCGAGGCGCTTAAGCCGATCCTCGGCAAGTTCTACCTCAAAGACGACACGTCAATCCCCAAGGCGCTCTGGCGATCGTACAGCAACTGCAAGTACGTTGAGGACGACGGCAGCGTCGTGTTCTACAAGAAGGCCTTGTAAGCGGAGGTGAAAAGGAGGACGAGGCACCGCCTCACTGACAAAGCGAGCAGGTAGCAGTTTGCTTAGCAGGCATACCCTGCGCCTAGCGCGTGCAAGATGGACCAAACTCCTATGCTACGCGCTTTAATAAATTTGATATTTGTCTGGTACTTGAATCTTTTGACTTTGCCTCTGCCTCTAGTCTAGATGGTGTCTTTCGGAGGCAGAGGCGTCTTCTTTTTCTTCCGGAAGAGAGCCGCCAAGCGAGGAGACGAGACGCTCTACACACACAATGGAATAACAAAGCCAATGGACAAAGTTCCCGCAAGGTTCGCAGCTCAAATTATAGGTGCTCTCAGCTCTCCGATAGGATAAATGAAGGGCTCACCTTCTTGCGCGGCTTGCTTCTCATGTGGCTGTTGGTGGTGGTGATTGGAGCTGGAGCTGAGCGAATCGGCATCACGACGCCAGGAGAAGTAGAGTTTCCTGCTCCACTCTGCTAACCATTTTCACCATTTCCATCGACCGACGGCTTTCGTCGCTGTGCTCCAGTCGTGATGCTGTTGCGAATGAACGCCTCGAGCGAGTCGTTGAGCTGCTGGATCTCGTCCAAGTGCGCGCGTAGCTCTTCGTCTTCTTCCTCCTCCTCATGAAGAGCTCCAGCCAACCCAGAGGTTTCGTGTTGAGACTCTGCACTGGCACTCAAGCGGCGGTCTCTGTTGAGCCCCGCAGCAATCACATTCGCACTTGCACCGAGCCGTCGTGTGCTAGTGCTGGTGCTGGTGCTGTTAGTCCTTCTCAGGGATGGTTCGAGTCCCAAGAGTCCGCCAGGAGAGTGGCTCGTGGTAGTAACGCTGGCGCGTGGGGACTTGATGCGCTTGTAATGGAACGCCTTGGCTTTCCGCAAACTGCAAGCGCCACCACAGAATCGTCCAAAAACCACCACGAGCACCAGCACAAGTCCGATCGCGAGCGCGCAGATCCGCGAAAGCCGGCGCCAAAAGTGGCCGTCAGTAGCTTCATCGTCATTACTACCTCCATTTCCCCCAGTATCGTCACTGTTGAACAACTGGGACACTGAGGTGGTAGCTGCCACCATTTGAATGCTGATCTCCATCTTGGACGGAGCTGTCAAGACGACGCTCGTCTCTTGAGCGAGAATCTCCAACACAAGCACAAAAGATCGGACTGGGACCTCCTCTTGCGCTGCTGCTACCTGGGTCTCGGCTGGAAGCACGTCCACCGCGATGGTCGCGGCCTTTTGCCCTGGAGCAAAGCGCACAAGTCCCTTGGAGGCGATGAAGTTCACACCCGGTCTCGCCAGAAGCTCCGCTGGTGCGGCAGGTGCTGACTCTAGCCCAGCGGCATACGCGACGCTCGAGCTCCCACCGCAGCGTTCGTTGGAGCGCTCAATCGTGGCAGAGATGACCACGCCCTCGCTTTTCAGTTGCTGGACAACCGTGGCATTCGTCTGAAATGCAAAAGCGTCCACACAGAATGGACGATTTTCTCCCGAGAGAATGTCCAACTTGCGCACATAGGCAGACCAGGCCGCATTGTTGCCAGTGTTGCTACTCTCTCAATTGCCAAAGCCCATAACGAGCAACTGGTCTTGACTTGTAGTGGTGATATCTAGACCTTGGTCTTCGCTGCTCAGTCTAGTCTGCCTGATCCACTTGGTCTCTCCAGGTATCGCTGTTCCTATGGAGACTCGCAGGACGAAGAGCTGCTCCATCGAGTCTGAAGAGCTCAGCAATCCCGGATCTGCCAGTCCGAAAATCACAGTGTCAGAGTTTTCGCCACCACCAGTTGAGCTGCCGTTGCTATTCAGACTCGTCCCGCCCGTAAGGACTGGGACGAGGGTGATGCCTTCCGCGTTATTGCGAGACGCGGAGGTCACCTGGCGAACCCACTCGACCCGTCCGTCTGCGACCTTCAGCTTCGCAAACCGGGTCTGGTACGCACAGTCGGCGACGAACGTCGCCACTGTAGGATCTACTGTTCCTTCAAAGAGCCGCGTCATCTTCTTGCTCTTGGTTTTGGCCCTGAGGATTGCGTCACTGCTGCAGAGGGCAGCATACTACTTGAGGTCTTGGTCAACTGTGGAGATCAGTCCGAAGGTGGTTTCAGTGATATAGATACACTCAGGCTCTGCAGAAGATCCTGCTGATGGCACCAGCGCGATGCCGCAATTGCCTCTCTTCTTGGTTGTGCTGCCTCCTTCAGTACCAGGCAGTTTGCAGAACCCTGCGGTCGCGCCAGAAGTTCCGATCTGCGTCGTTCAGAGTGTGGTGCCCGTGAGCTCATCTAGCTTCCGTACAAACAGATCGCCAGCGCGATTCAGGACCACACTCTCGCTTCCTGGCTATACGCTCGATACATTGGCTACGACGAATTCGTTACGCGGCTGTTGGTGTATTCGCAGGCCGCCCTTGGTACCGCCGACAACAACAGCATGTCCATTCTCGTCCACGTCCACACCGAAGACCCGATGATCCCCACCGTCAATGCCACTGCTACTCGTCGAGGTCACTTGACGCACCCACTGCAAGTCTCCTGCGAGTGTCTCCATCTTGAGGACAAACCCAGCGAGACATTCCTGCTCTGCAGGTGGCAGTGGCTCTGATACACTGCTGTAGCTGTTGTTGGTCGTCCTTCCCCATCGCACACAGTTCGAAGAGGATAAGCTCTCAGGCACGCTTTGCTCTACCATGGTGGCGTTCTGCTGAACCATCGTCGTGTCGCCTTCTGAGAAGTCCGTGACGTACACTGCTGAGTCGCTCGGGCTCACTTTGATCGCAGTGGCTTTGTCTCGCTGAGAGGTGCCGTGAGTCTTGCGCCACAGAATCTCTCCACTTGACGCCAACTTGGAGACGAAGATGTCGGAGGTGTCACTGCCGTTCTCGCCATGCACGTCTACGCTGACGCTGGTGGTGATGGTCAAGCCAGCGACAAAGATGTTCGCGTCCTTATCTGTCGCAATGAACACTAAGCTGCAATCTGCTTCTTCGCGTCCGTCGATCTCTCTTCGCCAAAGCTGCTCGCCAGTCTGTGCATACTTTGCCACGAACGCGACGCTGTTCAGCGCAAACGTTGCTGCTCGAGTGGCGCTGCTCCCACCAGCGACAGCGCAGCCACTCACGAGCGGGTTCCCATTGCTGTCGATCGTTGTGGCAGTCGCGCGGTTCTCTTGCGTGTATGGCATTGAGAGCTCCGTGAGTCCCGCCTCAACCGTGCTGAAGCGTGACGCGAGGATGCTGTACATTAGGAGGAGCGACATACCAACAAAACGAGTCCTTCGCGCTGGTAGAAAGGTCGAGTTGGTCGCCCAGCACCGACACCACATTTTGCTGCCTCGAGTGAGCTGTTGACGTTGTTGCTGGCTGCTTGGATCTGGAGGATGATGATCGGTCGCGCTGGATGTAGCCATGTTGCATATGTGACAGGTACGTAATGTAGCCGTGCTAGATGGACAGCGACGGTACACGGACGCAATGCTGGACGCGACGCCAATTGCTGCGTGCAATAGCGACAAGAAGACGATGTGTCTTCCGTCTGTGTGCCTGTGTGTGTTTGTGCTGCTTGTTGTCGTGTCCATCGCAGTGATGGCCGGCCGATGGCTCTCTCTCAAAAGCTATTCCTATTTCTCCCACATTCAGGTCTATTCTCAGGCTTCTCCGCTCCCGTTTTCACTTCATCAATCAACGGGCGTCATGTCGATCGTCAGCCTAAAACAGATTACTACTGGTAATTTGTTGCTACCGTGTCGTTTTGCACTCATGTTGACTGGGTCTGCTACCATCAATCGCGGTCTCCCCCAATCTCCTCTCTTACTGGCATACCACTCAACGTCAGAGTTGCCGTAAACGATCGATCGCGAGCCTATATTTACCAGATGCAAGTCGCGCATCGTCCATCCATCCATTACCATCTATTCTGTCTATGAAAAAATATCTACTACGAGACCTGTTGTAGCTGGCCACGCACTTAGTCAAACCATCGCTCGCGAGCCTCGATCACAGCAGCACTGTCGTTACTCGCACCCTTCGCAGCGGTCTTCTCGCCAAAGATCTCGCGCTTGTAGTTGCGCACGAGCGCGTCGAAGGACTCCTCGACCTCCAGCTCCTTCGCCTGCTTGCGGTCCTTGCGCGACGGCGCGGCCTTCGTCTTCTTGTTCTTCTTGGCCGCCGCCTTGGTGCTACCCGTCGGCAGCGACGCCGCCACAGCCTGCAGCGCCGTGTCCTCGTCGTTGCGCTTTCGCTTGCTGCCGGCCAACGCGACGATCACCTCCTTCTTCGGCTTCTTCGCATCCTTCTTGGTCTTGCTGTCATCGCCCTCGGCCTCCTGGCTCTTCTCGAGCGCACGCAGCTTCTTGGCCTCACGCTGGCGCTGGCCGCGCGATTTCTTCTCGCTCTTGTCGCCCTTGCCGTCGCCGTCGCCGCCCTGGGCCTCTCGCAGCGCTTTCTCCTCCTCGCGGCGCTTCTCGGCGTCCTGCTGGCGCTTCTCGCGCAGCTTCAGCTTGCCGTGGTTCTCCAGCGCGAACTCCACAATAAGACGCGAGCGCTCGTTCTCCTCGAGCGCGCTGCCCTTCTTGTCAAACTTGGAGCCGCCGGCCGCGAAGTGCGTGAACACCGGATTGTTGTTGATCTTGCGGAGCGCGGCCAAAGCGTGGATGTGCTCGGCAAACTCCACGAAACCGTAGCCCCGCGAGCGCGCCTCCTTTCCCGTGGTCTTGACGGCCTCCGTGTCGCGCACGACCTTGGCCATCTTGACCTTGACCGGCACGGCGTCGCTCTTGGGCAGCAGCTCCAGCTTGACCTCCGCGCGGTCTACATTCTTCTCGCGCATACCGGCGATCGCGCCGTCGCGGAAGATCTCCTTCAGCTTCTTGTCGTCCACTGTGGACGCGATGTTGCGCACCGAGAGACGCAGCGGCGACACAAAGTACATGGGATTCTTGAGCTTCTCCTTCTTCTCGCGGATCGCGCGGCGGCGCTTCTCAATGTCCATCTTGGGCAGCATCAGCTCCTCCTCCGACATCTTGTTCACGTTGATCGTGCCTTCGTACGCCAGGTACATGTTGCGCTTGTCCTTCTTCTTGCGCTCGTTGCTGTTCTCAGTCGTGAGGCGGTCGGCGTCCTCCTTGGCCACCGCGCGCGTGAGCGACAGCATGCGGCCGTCCAGCGTGAGCGCGTCACCGTCCGCCAGGGCCGACAGCGTGAACAGGTTCTCCTTGGCCTTGCTCTGCTTTTTCTTCTTGCTGTAATTCTCCTCCTCGCGCTTCGCAGCCAGCTGGCCACGCGCGAGCACGCGGTCCGCGATGTCCGCGTCCTTGAAGCGCACGAAGCCCACACCCTTGGACAGACCCGAGCCATAGTCGTATACGATGCGCGCGTACTCGACCACGCCGAAGGTCGCGAAGAACGCCTTGAGCCCCTCCTCCGTGGTCTGGAACGACAGGTTGCGGATGAAGATCGTGCGGTAGCGCTGCGCGTCCGAGTCCACCTTGGGCTTCTCTTCTTCGTCATTGTCCTCCTGGTCCTCAGCCTCCTCTTCGTCGTCATCATCACCACCTTCTTCATCGTCGGTGCCTTCGTCGCCCGACTCCATCTCGAGCTCATTGTCGTGATCACCCTCGACACCTTCGTCGTCGTCGTCGTCCTCCTCGTCTGGGTTCACTTCCATGCTTTTCTGGGTCTTTTGCTGCTCCAGGTACTTGGACTTGGCGAGCGCAAAGTCCACGATCATCTCGCGGCCCTTGATCTTCACGCCGTTGAGCTTCTCCACCGCCTCGCGCGCGTCGTTGATGTCGCGGAACTGCACGAACCCAAAGCCGCGGCTGCGGCCGAGCGCGTCTGGTGCAGCGTTGTCCGGGTCTTCCACGGGCATGCGCACCACGCGTGCCTCAAACAGCGGACCGTGCACTTCGAATGCCTTCTCCAGGTCGCTGTCTTTCGTGTCAAAGTGCAGGTTGCGCACGATCAGACGCAGACCCTCGTTCTCCTTGGCGTCACTCGCCGCGCCGCCGCTCTTGGCCAAGCACTTGACCTTGAGCATCGCGCCTTTGAAGATGTGGTGGTCGAGCTTCGCGATCGCGTTCTGCACATCGGTGAGCTTCTCGAACTGCACGACCGCGAACTTCTTGCCAGTCTTCTCCTCTTCCTTGAGCTCCACAGTGAGGGCCTTGCCGATTTTCTTCACCTTCTTCACAATGTGCTTCTTTGTCACGTCCGCGCCGAGCCCGTACATCACGATCGACTTCTCCTCCGATTTCGCCTCGTCGTTCTTGCGCTGCTCCACCTGGCGCAGGAACTCGCGGTGCATGCGGCGACGCGCATTGCGGTCGCTCTGTACGTGGCCATTCGCGTCGACCTTTGGCTCAGCGGCTGCAAAGTTCGGTCCGTCCTCGACCAGCGCCTGGACCGAAGACGCCTTCTTTTGCTCCTGCTTCTTTGGCTTAGCCGCCGCCTT
>JAADVN010000314.1:0-22004 GCA_023335535.1 Globisporangium spinosum | reverse complement strand
TCAGGTGTACGACTTGTTCCAGGCTGTGGAACCGAAATACGAACGCCGCGTCGAACATCTGGAAGGTAGCGACGAGCGCGACCCGAGGCGAGGATCACCCTGCGCACCTTCGAAGGGCCTCAGGGTGACGTCTCAGTGAGGTTTCGTCGGTTCCACCACCACGATTGACACACTGTGCCAAACTATGTTAAATGTCTAGAGCTCAGTCAACGAGCGATCAGCAGCTGAGCTGCTCGCTTCTGCTTCTTCGGCAAGAAAGTTGATTTTTCGTTATAGAATACTTACTTGATTAGATTGATGGGGTGCGCTCTGTGAGTTAAAGTGTGCGCAGTTTCTGTTGCTGCTCCTGTATCCAGCGCGCAACTTCCCGGATGTCACCATTGGGGCCGACATTCGACGGTAACTGCCGCATGCTTGCTTCGTGCATCTCGGCTAACCGCTCTTGAGTGAAGAGCCTGGGTGTCTGCTCCATCACCCAGCGTACAATACCCAAGTGACCTCGGAAGAGAGCGTGCCAGAGTACTCGGACCGGTATGTAGTACTCGCCAAAGAAACGGCTGAGCCATTGCAGAATATCGAGATGGCCGTACTTGGCAGCGGCGAACATTGCGCGCTCGACGTCACTTCTGGTCGGGAATCGCTTGACAGCAAACCTCGTTGTGGCTTCAAGATCGCCGCTGTAGGCTTCGGTGACAACGCCTTCATCAGCGTATCGGTCAGGAAAGCGTGTGAGCAGCCAGCGGACCATGTCGGACTGCACACCAAAGTAGGCGACGCCGTTCAACGCCCAGGACGAGATCTTCCGAGTCGGATACCTCTCATGCAGCCACGCGAGCATCTCGAAGTTGCGACGTCTCACTACCTCCTTCATCGCGTACGAGGCATCAGCCAGTGGCCGAACCTCGCGGATCCAGCCCAGGACATCTCTCTGGCCATTGAGAATCGCCTCGTGGAGCGTGGAGGTGAAGAAGTGGTCAGCCGAGTTCGCGTGCAGCCGCTTGAGCACCTCCAGGTGTCCTTCTCTGGCAGCCAACATCCACGCGAAGTGATCGAATCTTGCGCTTGCGTTCCTACGGTTGGCGTAGATCCATTGGAGCGCCTCCAGGTGGCCATACGACGCTACCGAAGTCAGCAGTGGCTCGTCCTTGGAAGCAGCACGGCTGCTGCACTTGTCCATTCTTGGATACAGGAGCTGGATGATCACCAGCTGGTCGTGGAAGATCGCAGCGCGCAGAGCGTCGACGACAACCTTGGCAGTCGACGACGTACGGAGTGCCCACTCGACGATCTGGACGCTCCCATGCTCGGCACCATGAAGGAACACGTCGTTCACGAGCTTGGCTTGATCTGCAGGTAAGCAGCGCTCATTTGATGCGAGAGGCTGCGCCTCGATTCTCCCACTCTCTAGGGCTTCAAGGTGCAAGTCTTCGCTGTGCTAAGCTAAAAGCAGCTCGATCGTAGCTGTGCAGACAGGTGACATCAGCATGGCGTGCTTGAGCCTGGACAGTAGCGGCGTCTCCGCGAAGTGGCGGATGCTGCGGACGACACTCGGCAACGCGGCGACGGCCTCGTGCTCTCGAAGCACCACGCTCATGGCCACCGACCCAGACATCCTCAGTACTACAGCGTCCTAGAGAGAAGATTGCGATTTGTGTGCGGAAGGTGATTGAGCACTGAACGAGAGTGTACACACACACAGATCTCAGCGAAGATTGAGACCTGCGTGTCTCGTGAATGATGGTACCTTGTGTGAGTGCTGGTGCTGGCTGAACCCATTGTCACAGGCAGTCTGAGGATGGGTCTCGAGCTGCTGGCAATGTCGTTTTGCTGTTGCGAACTGTAGCAAGCAAGCCGTTACTCTCCTTGCACTTGGTCGGTCATTTGCCGTCCTACCTATCCAACCTACTGGGGTCCCTCACTCATAATGGACCGCGTGCTAAAGACCGACGCGTTCTCGCTCTTGGAGCTCAACGTCAAGCGCGCAGTGGCCTCGGTCCTCAACAAGCCCCAGTGGTGGTCCCAGTGGCACAAATCGGCTGTACGGGAACCATGGCTCGCGGAGAGTCGCGCCGAGCTCCTTCGCAAGACCTTCGACGAGCGTCTTCTCTGGACACAAAAGAGGGATTCCGTCACCCTGTCGCTCAGCAATTTGATGGAGCTGGCACAAGAGCCGTTCTCTGCCGAGAAAGAACCCAGAGGACGCGAGTGGTGCCGCTCTGCGCGATACAAATCCACTCTAGACATCCCTGCTTTGCCTGGGATGAACGCGTACTTGTGCATCCAGTGGTGCCTCGCGATAACCATCTTGCAGGAGGAACTTGCATCGATCCCAGTCCAAGATTGGTCGCTCGAATTGATCGAGCCGCTCGTTGAGAAAGCGCGGACGCGAGATGGCTTCGAGGTGTGCACCCGATTCCACGCCTTCCTCCACTCAATTTTACGATCACCCAAAGACGTCACCGCAGAGAATGTCCAAGCAGCGCTCGGAGGACGCAATGAGAGTCGTCGCAAGGTTGTCGAGCTTCTCCGTCCCAAGCGCCACGAGATTCGACGGGAGGTGGCGGGATTCGAGGAATATGTCATCGAAAAGATCGACTTTTACGCAAAGCATCACCTGATCTCCGTTCGTTTTGAAGGCGGCACGACTGCGCGGCTCTCGCCTGCTGGGATCCATTGTACCTGGATAAGCGACACCGCGATTCCTGCGAGCCTCAAGGCAGAGTTTGTGAAAAAAGTGGACGAGCTTGAAAGGGAAGTACTAGCAACGGAAGACTGGGATTCGGAGACCAGCCAAGGGCTGGAGTTGATCGATCCATCGCTCTTCTGCTGCGTCTTTGGGACGGCAAAGCAGATCTCTCAGCCAATTCCCAGTTGGATGCGAGCTTCAAGGACCCAGCGGAGCAAATGGCGATGTTCATGTTCTCCGTTGCAGATCAAGTGATGGCGCTTGACCACGACCTGTTTCAGTAGATCTCTTCCGAGTTCCAGATCCAAGAAGACGACGGGGCCGTGCGAATTCGGTCCTACATCAATAACCTCCACCCTGTGCGTCATGCGGCAATGTACACGTCCATCGAAGCGATCTTCTCGCGCTTTGTGCCTCGGTTCGAGCGCGTGCTCTCCGGTTTTCCCGATCCTGAGTTGAGTCCAAGCTTCAGCATCCCAAGCAACGACAGATTGGGAGGATGTCGACCGGGGTTTCCTGACTCGGCTCATGGCGAAGGCGATGTTCCTACCCTTAGAGTCGACTTGAGAGGCAACACTGTCCAAGTGGTCGTCAAACTTACCGAGATTAGGCTAACCCCGGACTCACCAGAGTACCGAGGCGGCTCGTGGCACATTGAAGGCACCAACGCAGAGAACATTGTCGCCACGGGGATCTACTACTATGCCAGTGAGAACATCAAGGAGGAGTCCACCTTGGCGTCACGTCTGTCGTTCTGAGTCCTGATCGGATAACCCGAGTTTGCTCCGGACGACCACCAAGGAGTGGCGTTGATGTTCGATCTCGAACACGGAGACCGCCTTGTTCAGCGTGTAGGCTCTGTCAGCACATTTGAAGACCGATGCCTCGCGTTCCCGAACGGTCTGCAGCACAAACTCGAGCCTTTCGAGCTGGAGGACCGGATGAAGCCCGGAGTGCTCAAGATGCTTGCGTTCTTCCTCGTGGACCCAGAGGATACGATCCCATCGACTTCCGTGATCCCGCCGCAGTAGCAGACGTGGATCAATGAAGTGCAGGAGCCGATTCTGAAGAAGATGAGGTTGGTGGACGCTGCGGAGAGTAAGATCCGAGAGATGGTCTGCTCGCAAGAGGGGATGTCGCTGGACGCGGCGCGAGCGTACCCCCTGGAGCTAGCTGAGGGGCAAGTGTTCCTCAACAACCCTGACCCAGACGACTCGGACGCGTTCTTTGCTCTCTGGGAGAATTAGGAAAGCAAGAGTTGGCTGGTGGGTGTAGTCTTCGTCACAGAACAGGTAGGTGCTGGAAATTGATTCGAGAGCTGAAAAATCAATGATATTTATTACTCAAATGATGGGTTAGCAATGTAAATGCTTTGCGAGGGGATATTTTGCACAAAACTCAACTTTTGACGCGATTCGGTCAGTCATCGGTCAGGAAGGTAGATAGAAGACCGCAACACACCTCCGAAGCTTGACTTCTTGAACTGACGTTTCTGTCACAATCCGAGCACTTTACATCCCAGGACGCGTCTTCAAAAACGCGAGCAGCTCCTGGATGCTCGCGGTCTGCGCCTTCGTGGCCGCTTCCTGAGCGGCAAGGGCGTCTTTCTGCTCCTCCGTGGCTCGCAAGATCCGCTGAAGAAGCATCGTGTTAGCGTCTCCGCTGATGCGGTTGCTGCCACGGCCTTCGAGCGCGTTTCCGTTTGACAAGACTGCACATTTTTTTAAATAAAAGAACGCAGCACAGGTTTGTAAGCACACTCATCGTTAGCATGAACAATCAATTCCAGACAACAAATGGTCGGTATTCCATACCGTTTTCGAGCTCCACGCATTGCTTCTTTTGTGACGGAGGAGCGATGTTCGTCGTCGTAGCTGGACGAGTGAGCGGGTACGAGTCTCGTCTTGGTCGTCCTCGGCCGCGCTTGACCGGGACGTTCGGGGCACTCGCCGCATTGACAGCTACTGCACTCTTCTCCGCGACCACCGCACTCGCGGCCATCTCGACTGGGGCAACTTCGTTCTCGCTCGGCTGAGGCCATGAGCTGCGACGAGATTGTCGAGCCGCCAAACTAGCAGTGCTGGTCGCTGCCGCTTGGCCGATCATCGGGTTCACCGCCGAGTCCAAGTTCCCGCTCGAAGAGATCACTGAAATGCTGCTTGGCTCGTGCCCCGCACCACTGCGTTTCTCGCTTTGCAACTTCAGGAGGCGCAGCTGCGTCGCCACAAAATACCATCATCAAGCAAAGTAATGGACTGTCAGCATTGGCAACGCGCCGTTAGGAGGAGACGTATGACGAGCTCAATACTGAGTGGTGTACCTTGTTCTTGCACTGTTCCGTGTCCGCGACCACGCCAAATTCCTCCTTGAGCGTGGACGTGACGAACTTCCAGCCGTCGTGCTTCATGGCTCGGCTCTCGGACGCAAACCAGTTGGCGAACGTCTCCGATCTGCCGACAAACCATTCAAAACAAAACAGACCAACCACGAGTCGGTCACGAGCATTCGCATTGCGATCATGATTACAAGAAACCCGCGACAGCTCTCTCCACGTACCGAAGCTGCACCAGACGCTGCGCCATCGCGTCGCTCCACTGGAACGCCATGCCGTCCTTGCGCGGCCGCCCGCGCGGCTTCTTCTCCTTCATCACCACAGGGGCAACCGGCGCGGCGTCCTTGCGCGGGCGTCCGCGTCCGCGCTTCACCACCACAACGGCATCACTCGCACCAGCAGCACGACCAGCAACGGTAGCCCCGCCAGCACCAGCATTCGCGCCTTGACCACTCATCGCGGGCATCACGCTCTTCTTCTCAAAGAACGCGACTTTCTCGGCGGGCGAGCACGCCTGGTAGCGCGCCCAGTCGCGCGCGTGCTGCATCTCATGGTGGCGCTGGTACAAAACCGGCACGAAGTTGTGCCACGTCTGCACGGGCTGCTGCGGCGGCTGCGCGTGCACGCAGAAGAGGCAGCGCACCTCCACGACCGCGCTGGCGTCGAGCGTGTCGTAGGCCATGATCTCCAGCGCGAACTGCTGCTGGTGCGACAGCTGGAAGTCCACCGCTGTCGACGCTGCTGCTGCTGTTGCCATCATGACTTGGCTCTGTCTGTCTGTCTGTTATCCTGTTGCTGTTTCGTTTCAAAATGGCGCGGGTTTGTTTTGCGAGGGAAATTTGAAGACTATTTTTTGGGACGAACAAAAAAATATTTTTGAAAAAAGGAAAAGAAAAAGAAATAAACCCAGTCTCAGAAGAGCTTTTCATTTTTGTGATTTTCTCTTTTTATTTCAGAAAAAAGCAAAAAAAACATTCTTCAAGTTTCCCCCAAAATCCCCATTTGAAGAGACTTTTATTTTCGCCCAACCAAACCAACCGACGAGTGAGCGAACGAATATGGCGAGCAACACGGCGGACATCTTCGACCTGCGCCACCAGCAGGAGTACGCGCTGGAGATCGTGGCGCGCGACCCGGCGGACGAGAACAGGGTCGTGGCGGTGCGCTGCTTGTTCTGCGTGCACCTGGGCCGCGAGCCGGCGCCCGAGGGTGCGCTGCGCCAGCGCTCGCAGAACGTGCGCGCGTGGCGGACGTTCCATCCGATCAACTTCCAGCGCCACCACGAGGGCCAGCACGCGACTCACTGGAGGCTCTACCAGGCGTGCACGCCCGCGGAGAAGGACGCGTTCTTTGAGAAGTACAAGAAGGACGATCAGGTGATGAGCGTTAGCGCCGCCCCAGTTGCCGCCAGCACTGCTGCTGCTGCTGTTGGAGCTGCTGGTGAGGATGGGGGTCAGGCGCCGGTGAAGCGACCACGTGGACGCCCACGCTCGAACGGCGCTGCATCGATTCAGTGGAGCGATGAGATGGCGCAGCGCCTGTTGCAGCTCCGGTGAGTGGCGCTTTGCATTGATTGCTTTCTGTGCGTGTGTAAGTGTGTGTGTGATCGATTGATTGACTCATGATTGATTGGTTTTGGTTTTGGATATGAATGGTTTGGCAGATTCGAAACGTATATGAACTGGTTTTCTGGGGAGAGCCGCGCGTCGAAACACGATGGCTGGAAGCTCATCACATCGACGCTCACGGAGGAGTTTGGCATGACGGTGGACGCCGAGCAGTGCAAAAACAAGGTATTGTTGCCATCCAAACTCCCCAGTGGTAGCATTGCTGTGAAGTACATCTTGTGGGCACCGCTGACGTTTTGATGCGTTCTGATGGGGGATATTGTTTAGTTGCGACTCTTGAAGGCGCACACCCACGCCGATGGAAGTGTTGCTGCGACTCGCTCTCGTCGCACCGTGACAGTGCCGAGTGCGGTTGTGTCTGCGGACGAAACGAAAGAGAGTAGCGCTGTGAGCGCGGACGCTCCCGTCAAGAGAGGTCGCGGACGCCCAAGAATTAATCGCGATGCCGATTCTTCACTCATTCGTCCAGCCGCTGCGAGCAACGCTCTTCCGTCGCAGAAGAAGCAGCGCGTTGACAACGGTACAGTTTGAGCTGGTTTCTGAAACCTGGTACTAAACAGATGTGTGTGCTTACAAAAAACCGTTTTTGTGTTGTTTACAAATGCGCGCAGAGGTCGGCGGAGGTGATATCAACACGGCGCTTCTTCGAATCATTCTGCGATCCACGGAGGAGCAGCGAGACGCGCTGGCCGCCCAGAGAGCAGCGACGGAAGCGCAGACCGCGAGCATCCAGGAGCTACTCCAGCTGTTGAAGGGGCGCGGCATTGAGACGACTCTGAAACCAGTCGTGACCACCTCGGAGCTCGTCTGAGGAGCTTTGCCGCCACGGGAGGACGGAGGTCCGGGAAGAAGGAGGTCCAGGAAAGGAACCTACCGCCAACGTTGATTTTTGTGTAGTTTTTGTGGGAAAACGCTCTCGCTTTTGCATGAATTTGTTTTACAATCTTGGGTAACACTGGTTGTTTGAATTTTATCGTCGCTGCCGCTGCAATTTGACTAAGGAGAGTAGAGCAAAAGCAACATGAATACTTGTGGCATTCGCGTTAGATAGCATCTATACTCCAAGTTGAAGTTCACTTTGACCACCCAATCCGTCAAATTCAAGAAATCTCGCCGCGTTTAGCTCCGTTGGTCTCCACAAATAACTTATTTATGCCGTTTTCTTCTGGTAAAATAAAATACGCGAGTACAAAAGGCCGCGCTCTTTTTTTGATGTGCGACTTTTGAGCTTTTTTGGCTTTGCAATTTGCGTCCTCGTGACGTGAGCCGCAGATTGCTCAACATGGCGCTGTGGCGAGTGCTCGCGGATGCGGACCGCCGCTGCGGTTCCGAGTCGCTGGACATGCTGCTCTTCCTCAAGCAGAACCCGCACGTGCGCGCGCAATGGACGCATTTTCTCCAGAAGCCCAGCAACAAATGCGCGGATATGCAGATCCCAGTGGAGCTCTTCCGCAAGTCTCCGTCGCTACCATCGGAGAATCAGGAACCGGAGGCTGAGCAAACATCTGCTGGGCAGAGCGGTGGTGATATCGCTGCTGCTGATGCTGCTGCAAGTGAAAAGCAAGATGCAGTTGGGGATGCGGTGAGTGGACAGGTGACCTCGCACGTGAACGGGATCGAGCTCTGTTTCCACCTCGTAGTGCAGTTGCAAGCAGCAGCGACCGGGACTGCTGGAACTTCGGACTCGAGTGGGAAATTCCCATCCCGCTGACGAAGAAGCAACGCGTGTTATGGAAAAAGAAGAAGGTCAATCTGACCCTTGACGTGTTTGCCAATTGGTGTGAACTGGCGGAAAGCGAAGGAAAAGGGGATGAAAAGCAAGGTGTTGGGGGGAGTCTGCTGTGTCTACAATGGCATTCGAGAGATGAAGAATAGCGAGGTCAAGTGGGTCTTCCTCTGCGATCTTTTTCTCTCAGAACTGCAGGAAACCCAGATGGAGCGGTGGGCCGAATCGAAAACCAACAAGACTGGCAGCAACAGCAACAGCAACAGCAACAGCTCTCCAAATGTTGGTGACGGTATTACAAGAGAGGATGTCGGTGCCTTGCTGGAGAGACTGACTCAGACTTCGCTTGGTGCTCGCGCCGGCATGACTTCTATCAATATCAGCAATGAAGCTGAGCTAGTTACCGCTCTTGACGAGATCACTAAGCGCATCCTCAGCGAATCAGCCAACACAGAAGAATCTACATCAAGCAAGAAAACCCCAACCACCAGTAGCACTGAAGGTGTAGCGACTACTGAGTCTCTATCACGCACAAATGGGATTGATCTCGATACTAACGAAATGGAGAAACTTCAACTGGTCAACTCCACCCTGCGAGATGACTACCAGACGAAACGGGAGCTGATGCTCGAGCGCTGCGACGCCGCGCTTCGGTCGTTCAAGTGATCCAAGAAGCTCCAAGAGGATGCAAGCAGAGCCCAGGAAATGAAGGACGAGCTCGCGACTGCGCGCGCAAAGCTCACGAGCACGCCGGTTGAGATCAATGTCGAACGATCGCTCGCCATTGGCGCATCAGAAGAGTTGTAAAGAGCGAAATTGTCTGCCGAAGAGCTGCAAATCGGCTCAAGTGTGCGAAATCTGCTAATCGGACCGGTGCGAACCATGCAACGCCTGCAGCTCAGTATTATAGACCACAGCTCTGGTTGATCCTGCTTTGTTTGTATTCACAGGTTCCGGATCGCGGTGGTCGCGCGAACAAAATTCAAGCGAAAGAAATGCAGCAGACGAAGAAAAGCCCGTGGATACCAGCAACCGGGGAGCATTCGATCACAAAGATTCCATCGGTAAAGCCAAGTCAACGAAGAAGAAGAAGGCGCCACGGAGCCAGACAGAGTCAACTGAGGCTGAGGAGCTGCCGTGAATAGTAAACATCAGCAGGAGACGCAACAGCAACAGCAATCGAATGTTGCTTCAAAATCCAAGAAGAAGAGCAAATCTCAGAATCCAGAGAGCGCTAGCGATCCACGTCCACCAGCTATTGCTGTATAAACGGGCTGGTTGGCTGATCCTTATGATGCACAGATAGCTAGATGAGATATAGTAAGTCGCCGTCTTCGTAGCTGCGTGATATCCGATGACTGTCTCGGTCCCCGCGTTGGTCAACTTGAACTTTCATTTGTTGTTAAACAGCTTTCGGCGTGTACTCGTGCGTATTACATGTTGGCGGCACCAGTATTTACAACAAACGTGAGCACTCTCTTTTCAATCAACATTCGTTTCGGCCCACACATCCTAACGCGCCATCAATAATTCACGTTTCCTTGGACATGAGGCTGTGTTTCGGTTTACGTTCCGTTGGGCGAGAAGAAGAGGATCATGCTTACCAGCATTTTCTTTTCCAGGAGTCGTGTTCAGTCACACCGAACGGCGATTTTCGATTCGTGCTTAGGGCGGCTTTTCAATGCGACTGCCCTCCCTTTCTTACTTGAGAAAACCGCTCTGGCTGCGTCACGACTTGATCATTGCTCTCTTACTAAACTCCATTCACCTTCTTCTCAGAGCGACAGGATCTTCCCCCATTCCCATCGCCGCCCCGATACAGCCCGTTGTGCATGGACACACACCTCTTTGTGCTCATTCGTAAACTCGCCCTCGACCGCACAAGCTGCAGCATTTGTCTCCACAGCATTATCGTCTGCCACCGCCGGCCCTGGAAACGTTGTGAACGCCTCCGACATCCTCAGCCTTGTAAATGACGCAATCGTGCCTGCAGCGGTGAACGAAACAACAGCCATCGTTTATCCGCCCTCTCAGAAGCACACGTCCGAGAAAGCCGCGCAGAGCATCAAAGTGCTGCTCGTGTTCTCCGCGATTGTGTTCGCCGTGCTCTGTCTGCTCTGCGTCGCGCTGATCATCCACGTACGCTACAACCGCGTTGCCGCGTTCAAGGGAGACGACGTCGCAGCACGCAAGATTATCCTGCCGGCTTTTGAACCGCTGCTCGTTGTGCTCGGGGGGTCTTCAACTTTGGCTTCATGGTGTTCATGCCGACCACGCTGGCGACGAGTTTCTACGACAAATTTATGCCTCCGATCGTGCTTGAGACGCTCTACTCCGCACACCAGTTTGAAGTGACGCTCATCATGGTCTTCATGCTCCAGAAGAACGTCTCAGCCCCAGGGCTGCGACGCGCCATCGCGATCGCGCTCGCGATCTCCGGATACACGACCCCGTACATCTGGTGGGTCAGCCACTACGCCAAACCAGAGAAACAAGTGGTGTTCATGCGCTGGCTGCAGGGTCTGCGCGCGATCGCGCTCGTGCTCTTCGTGTATGTGTTCCTCTGGCCGCCGAGTCGAGCGCCCAAGCGCGCGCTGCGCGAGCTCGCTGTCTACAGCATTGTCCGGTACTCGTTCACAACGGTCTACATGCTCATGGTGACGAACCCAGCGACGCGCGAACAGGGTCAGTATGCGCTGTACGTGACATTCACCTGGGTCGCGTTCTCGCCGCTCGTGATCTGGCGCGTACTCAAAGCCGGCACTGCGTACTGGCGCGGCGTGGGGCAGCGCGCGCGTGCGCTGCAGGACCTGTTCAAGCAGAAGAACCGCATGCACGAAGGGGGTTCCCTCCGATGGGCTCCACGTGCTGATCGAGATGCACCGCAAGTACATCATCGACTTTGCGTACCTGGACTTGCGCTCGCAGGTTGGCGTCGGCACGACGTCGACCGTGTTCCAGGGTGTACTCCGGTCCAGGTTCCGCGTCGCGGTCAAGGTGTACCAGACAAGCAGCTTCAACGAGGACGTCATCGCCGGGTTCTTCCATGAAGCCGCACTCTGCGGGCTGCTGCACCATCCGAACATCGCCAAGTTCTTTGGCATGTGCGTATCGCCACCGATGATCTGCCTCGTGTTTGAGCTCTGCCAAGGAAGCCTCGAGGACGTCATGCGCGTGCACACCCGGCGCCATTATTCACCAGCACGTCAGCAGCTGCTCGTCAACGTAGGCTACATGCTGGACGCCACGAGGGCGGTCGTGTACTTGCACAGCTTCTCGCCGCCGTCCATCCATCATGACATCAAACCGTCGAACTTCCTCGTCGACGTCGACTGCAACGTCAAGCTCTCGGACTTTGGCGAGTCACAGACGCTCACCAGGCTCGATGAAGTCCGAAATCGATAGCAGCAGGCTCAACCTGATGCCGATAACAAAGACAGCGTTGTTAGAGGTACTGGTGGTGGTAATGTATGGACCGCGATGGTGACGCCCCCGCATGTGCCAAACAGTCCAGCGACTGAGACCATGGACGACGCGCTCGAGTCGCCCTGTTCATCGCCATTGTAGTCGCCCTCAGGCAGCCAGCTCTTCCGAGGCACCCAGTGGCGCGCCAGCATGGCGACCAAGGACACCGCGGACTACATGGCGCCAGAGGTGATCCGGGGCAAAGGCGGACTCGCGTGCTACGACCAAGCCACCGGCGTGTACTCGCTCGCGATCACGATGTGGGACATCCTCAACCCGAGCGCCGACAAGTTCGCGGTGTCCAGCGCGAGCCACTTGTGCGTCTTTGAGTGCGTGCTGCGCGGCGCTCGACCGGCACTGGATCCGAGTCTGCCGACGGGTCTACGTGGTCTGATCCAGCGCGCGTGGCCGGGCGAGCCGCGACTGCGACCGACAGCTCAGGAGATCGTGCTGGGACTCCAGGAGGTCCAGGAATCGCTCTGCACGACGCTCATAGTCGACGTGATGGACGACCTGCAGTTCTGCGCTTCTCGGGATGGCGATCGTGGTGAGGCGAGTATCAACAGTAGCAGTGTCAGCGCTGCCGCAGCCGGATCCATGTTCTCAGGTGCCGCCGCCAGTAACGCGCTCTTGGAGCGCAACTTTGCCGGTTCGTTCGTCGAGGCCACGTGCATGGGCAACGCCTGGATGGACGCGGGTATGTTGCACCACGTCCGCCACGCGCACGCGTTCGAGAGCAGCAGCGCGGCGCTTTACTACTTTGACATGGAGAACGACGACACACTGCGCCAGGCAATGATAGCCGCAAACGCTACTACGCCCGGAGATGGTGGAGGTGGTGGTAGTAACAGCAACAACAGCAGCAACATCCCGATCCTGATGGCGCCGCCGCCGCCGTAGAATCAGCGCAGGGGGCGACGGCGCGTCGTATCCCAGAACTCAAGTACCCACGCTATCGACGCGTGCGCATGTCGACGGCTCGCACAGCGCCTGGTCGGCAAGAGGACGGCGCCATCAACGTGGCGCAGCAAGTTCCACTGGCGCACGGGTGGTGGCATGCAGCTGCATCAGCTTCAGCAGCAACAACAGACGCCGCCGCTGCTTGCGGCACGGCAGTAGAAGTCGGTGGTGGCGGACGACCTGGTGCTCACGACGGCGCTGCTGGTGATGGACGACAGCGAGGAAGACGGCGCGTTCGGCGCGTTCACGGCGCACAGCAGCAGCAACAGCGTGGACAATGGCGCTGGTCGCCGCGGTCGTGGCTCGCGCGCCATCCACTTGTAGTGTGAGGGGTAGTTCCATTTGAGCATTGTTCGAGCATGTACGTGATGTTCACAGTTGTTGAAGGTAAATGTGGTTTAAATATGGTGATTACCAGTTTGTAAACAACTTGGATATGGAATTATCCGAAAGTTAGATGAATGCAGCCCGTATCTGAGCGTGGCCACGTCCGCTGTCTCGTTTTATGACTCTGTTGCTCAACCACTTCCTCTTTAAATACTATTTCATGTTTAAAGCAATAAAATATCACTATTTTATTATGGAGAAGTTGTTTGCAAGCTTACTTTTTGCGTGGCGTTCTTCGAGGCTTTTTCCAAAGCTAAACAGCCTCTATCTATTTATACTTCACGTTTTGCTGTTTAAAAGATACTTCAATTCTCAATCCATTGTAAATGTACAGTATAGGAAGTCAAAATCTACAAAACAACGACGACTTATGTGTTGCAGTGAGTATAAATCTACACAAACTGCTCACAAAGACGTTCATTCTGGCACTCAGGTACACGAAGATGAAGTGTAAATACCTCTCTAAATTTGTATTGTGAGCACATTCTCAAGGCCACCCTCACATAGTGAAACTAAGGTACCATCTCCCTATGAGAACAAATATTCTTTACCAATTAATAAAGTTGGTGAGTGATGGTATCTGTTTTGACCAATCAGATCATGGTATTTTATTTTATGCTGATACTGACTCCAGACAGATCGTGTGTACAAGATGTAATTTAAAACCATGGTTTGTAATAAACTTTACATTATCATGGTTTTCAAATCTGGTTCTAACTTGTTTGATTTTTCTATAAACAACCTTACTTTTGAGGTGCAAAAACTATGTATAACCTCATTTCTACTAAAACCTCATTTTTGCCTGCAAATAACCCCAACCATCACGTGATCGCAACTCAACGCCATCACTCAGAAATGCTCATCTTGAAACTGGAAAGCTGCATTCACTCCCATTCGGCCCAACGAGCTGAAGGCACACGCACATCCAGCAAACGCTCCGGCTGATCCGCAGCACGCGAAACGCAGCAGCACACGTCACAAGACCTCCCAGCGAATGCAAGTGAGCTGAAGCTCTCCCCACTCGCACTCTTATTCTCTGTAAGAGCAACACAAGCAACACCAGCCACGATGATGAGCGACAACAACAACAATAGCAACGGCATTCGCGGCGACAGCAAGATGTTCGCGCAGGGCATGTACGTCGCGCTGTGGCCCAAGGTGGAGAAGTGCCACAATTACGTGTCGGTGCTGCTCGCAGCGCAGGAGCAGCTGCAGGAGACCGTGGACCAGCTCATCGTCGGTGCGCCTCGTACATTTTGTTGCTTACTGTCTGTTGCGGAGCGAGCTGCTAATTGTGTATGTTTTCTATGCGCTCTGTGTGTGTGTGTCGCTATCAACAGGGCTGAAAGAAGCCGAGCAAGCCGACGCGAGCTCGCTGGTCGGGTACGCGGACCGGCTCAAAACGTTCCCAATGCGCGTGGAGAAGCTGCAGCAGAAGCTCGAGCTCATCGAGGACCGCCTGCTCGCGATGAAAGAGTCGCGGAATCACGGCGCCAGCTGCGTCACGAAACTCAACCCCGAGGAAATGTACGCGTCGCCGCTGTTTTAAAGCGGGGACAGCTGCATGTGCGATTATACAGAACGACGCAAGCAAAGCGAGCAGAGGATGGATGTGCGAGGAAGCAGAGACTACGAGCAGAGCCGAGTGGCTTCTTCCAGTGGTGGCGCATGTCGACACGCGAGTGTATGTACTGCGCGTTCGCCAGCCATTCATTCATCCATCCATTCGCCTCAATCCTCTCATACGCCAACACAAGCTCCAGGTACCACCAGTGAGTCGATTCCAGTATTTATATTCATTTTCCGCTCCGTTGTCAACAATAAGTTTTTACACAATGTGTCAATCGTGGTGGCGGTGGAATCGACGAAGCTCCGCTGAGACGGTGGTCTGCGGCCCTTCAAATGTACGCGGGGCGACCCTCGCCTCGGATCGCGCTCACCGCCACCTTCCAGATATTCGACGCGGCGTTCGTATCTCGGTTCCACAGCCTGGAACAAGCAAAAGTGAAATGGCAAAATGGGGATATTGGTTTAGAAAAGCTCCGTAGGTGCTACTTGGAATCTGCCGCTCATAACGTGTGCTGCGTTGTCTGATGCAGATCTACAGTTCTCCTAGGCATTTTCTTTCTTGCGGCCCGTTGTTTCGATGGATTGGTCGATCAATCAATCAATTAAGACTGATCGATTGGCAATTGACCCTTGGAAGATTGATCTGTCCAATTAAGGGTAGTTGGCGAGCTTGTTCTTGTAGCCCGAGATGGCGCTCGCCTTGGCGCGCTGCTCGCCGAGGCCCGACTTGAGGTAGCACGCCGACTTGCCATCCGCATTCTCGTTCACGAACGTGAACACGCGGCAGTCCTTGTGGTTGTAACACGCGTCGCAGCACGAGTCCGGGAGCAGACCGAACTTGGTCTCGATGTCCATTCCGTAGAAGTCGACGCCGACGACCACGGTCGGGCACTTCGCGTTCGCTGGCTTGGCGACGCACTGGTAGTACCCGGCGTTCCACGGCTGGCAGAAGCCGTCGTCGTTACAGCACTTGGGTCCAGTCTGCGCATTGCCGCATGGGGCTCCGACGGGCGTCTGGCACGTCGACGGCGGCGGCGAAGGCGCTGGCGTTGGCGGGGTCGCCAGCGCGCCAGAGACCGCTCCTTTCTTCTCGGCGCGGCCCGTGAGCGCGCTCTTGAGGTAGCACGCCGACTTACCGTCCGAGTTCTCATTCACGAACGTGTATCCGCGGCAGCCCGCGGTCTTGGAGCACTGGTCGCAGCACGCCGCCGGCAGGATGCCGTAGATCGTCTTGAGGTCGTTGCCGTAGTAGTCGATGTCGGTCTCCTGGGTCGGGCAGAGCGCGGGCGTGTCGAGGCACTGGTAGTAGCCCGAGTTCCACGGCTGGCAGTAGCCGTAGTCGCAGCAGTTCATCTCGCGCGAACGCGAGCTGTCGCCGCAGGGGCCGCCGATCGTGTTCTGGCACCGGATGTGCGACTGCGCCGACGTCAGCAGCACGAGCGTGCTGCCGAGCGAGACGACGGCGAATAGAGCGGCCGTCGTGGAGAAGGAGAACGACTTCATCGTGAGGGTTGGATCTTCGGTCGCTTTGCTGGAGTCGTGGACGACTTGAGCTGACTTGGGAAGGAAAGGAGGAGGGGCAACTTGCGCTTGGGAGGGCAAATTGGAGAGTGAGAGGTGGAGACTTGTGGGCTGAGTGGGCAAGGCGTTGCTGGGCTCAGAGGTACACTTACAGCACCAGAATGAGTTTCTAACATAGGAGACCGTGATCATGTAATATATTTTTTTCATGATAAAAATCCACAGGCTTTGGATGGTGATCCGAAGACTGAAATTTTTTGGATCGTGCAATGTTGAAGTTGGGTAACGACTGGGTGCATTCCTGATTAAATATCAGTTAACTGAAAAGCTGGGTGTGCGCTTTTGGAAAATGATGGAAAGTGATGCAAACGCTGAGCACGAGCACGAAATGGACTCGACTGAGTTATGTGACCTACTGACTGCTCTGCTTGCGCTCTAGTTATCTTATAAGAGTACTCCGTAGAGTGGAGACTTGCCAGTTTTAGACTGGTGTAGACTGGGAAAATGGTGCTCCAGAACCACACCAGAACCAAGCATGATGATGATTGTTTCAATCAGGCACCGACAAAAAACAAGCAAACAAAATCATGCTGGGTTTGCTGTTGCCTAATGGCGTTTTCGCCTCTCGCGAATCAAAATTTCCCTCCATTTGATCTATCAACAGTCAGCAGCCATCACCCAATTCATCCACTTCTTGTGGACGATGGATCCACTTTCCTCTTTTCACTTCGCGCCGTTTGAAAATGTCTCCGATATAAATGAATAAGCTCAGAAAAGTGTCTGCTCGTGAGTACAGTACTCTCCTCCAGAGTGTCGGTCGCCTGCCCGTCATCTTCGCGTTACCTTCACCTTCGCGAGTGTCCAACCATAAACACGCAGCCACTTTCATTGCATGTGCTTGTGATCGACAAAAGAGCCAATCAGATCGTTCAATTTGTCGTACATTTTTACACGGACAAAGCCCAAAGTAGCCACGCGATTGTTTTGGGTTTTGACCAGTGAATGCACGATCACCGCGATCACTGCGGTCGCCCTCGAGATCGCTTGGATTATGAAAAGAAGGGGTTGGGATGGAAGGATCAAGGTGGGGAGATCGGCGCTTCCACGATAGCTTCAGACGCCTGACCCCAACCCAGGCAGACAGACCCACTGGTGAGTCGTTCGTCGAGGAACTCATGTTTCCCGACAAGCGTGGCCCTGTCGAGACTTTCACGAGTGTGGCGAGTGTGCTCGCACCCGCTGTCAAGGCGCACTAGGAAGGATCGTCGCTGCTGTCTATGATCAAGTACATCGACAATGCAACAGCAACGATCGACATCAGTGTCTACTGCTTCAAATGCAAGCTGGTACGTAATGGCAGCTCGAACGATCTAGTGCCTTGTTGCTCACTTGGGCAAATTCGGACCCTCTCAGGTTTCCTGGCTTTCTCTCTTCGTGCGACGTCGCTGGTTTGACCGAGGATCCTGCTGGGCTGGCTACCTCTCTGCTCTTGCTTGCACACTGATGAGAGAGACCCATTCAATCGACTCATTCGCGGATCGGACGATCACCAATCAGTCAGCCATCGGGGCATTTTCTCCAATATCCACTGACGATTGAGAGAAGCTCAGAGTTGTTCGATCGATAGCACGCGACGCGAGCAGCGTGCAGTCGGTCGTGAGTCCATTCCGTAGCGCAGTTGGCGCAGAAAACAAGTTGGGATTCGCTGTTCTTCCTTGTTATCCTCACTGAATAGCGCAGCTTTATGAATGGATTTGTTGTGATACAATCGGGGTGGTTTACTTCCAGTCGAGCGACATATATCCGCACGACTTCTACGGATCCGCGTGCTGGGACTTGGCTTTCCGCTGCATCGCCAGCGTCTTCTGTGTGTTCCACGCGCTGTTGTAAACACACACGATCACACTTGTATTAGCATCATGAACGGGCCTCACAAATGCAAACGCAAACGCAAACGGATGCACTCGTTCACACAAAACGCAAAACACGCACCCCAGGTCCTCTGTCGACACGTTTGGCCGCTTGAGCTGCGGCGGCGCAAAGTGCGTCACTGGTTTCTTTGCTGCTGTCACAGTACTGCTGCTGCTATTGTCGCCACTCGTGGTCGTAGGCTTGAGCCTCTTGGCCGCACTCAGCTCTTGCTCCTGCAGTCTCCGCTTCGCCGCATCATTCTGCCCAGTGCTGCCCACAAAAGCACTGACGCTGCTGCTGCTGCTTGTGGCTCTATACTGTGTACCGGTGTTGTTGCTGCTGGTGAGCGACAGGCTCGTGTCGCTCGCGAAGAGCTCTTCTGCTGACGGCAGGCTCTGTGGATGGAAGGACGTTCGTACAAAAGGCATTTAGCAGTCAGCAACGAGGCAAGCAACAACAGCAGGGTATATTGCTGCATGGCGGTGATGACAGTGACGCGACGTACTATCTGTTGTTGTGCGCGTGGTACTGCTGGTGTTAACTGCGGCGCCGTCGCTTGCTCGTCGTCGTCGTCGCTGGACGCGGACGAAGAGTCCGAGTAATCGCAGAGCAACGACATTTGTCTTGGCTCAATTTTGCATTCTGAGCTGGTGTGGACGACGATGATGATGTTGGTTGGAGCAATACAGTTGACTCTCGGATAAGTGCAGTATCTCAGTTCAGCTAACATAGGCGAAATACCCCCATTTGAACAGAACTGTCCAAAATATCAAAGGATGATCTATTTTAGGCAAGTGGTAGAATAGTCTAATACACCTTCCAGCGTCAAATATGGCTACATTAGGCTCCTGTGAAGCCTGTTGCATTGTAAACCTCCACTGCCAAATGAATGACTAGCTCACAAGTTGCTCAGTGAGCTCAGATGCGCGGAGAACGCCTGCATCTGCAGCAGTGTTGCGTTGAAGCGGAGCGAATCGCTCGTCCACGCCCTCGACTTATTGCCCGAGTCCACCACCGTGACGAACTTGTCGTTGAACTCGAAGCGGAACGCAAACGTTTCCAGACCAGCGAGCATCTCGCGTAGCTCTTCGTGGAACACGCTGCGAATGGCTTGAGATGGGAACACCTTTGGCTTAACCGAGCCCTTTGATGGCAAACTCTCACTCTCACCCCCAGGGTAAAAGTCGATCTGGTCTCTCGTCTGGAATTGCGGTCGGCAGATCCGCTTGAGTTTGTCGCGAATCGAGGCATTCCTGGTCGGAGGTAGGAAGACGTCACCTCCGCCAGTGAGCGAGTCGCGGTCCAAGTTGACGACTACCAAGTCGTCTGACAGTCGTGGAAGCTCGCTGTTCCTCACGTACGAGTTGTGCAATCCGAAGATGAACGGCGTCGGGTAGTGCAGGTATCCTTTCAGCGCCAACGGGAGCATGGGGACGTAGATGGGGCTCCACGCGAGAGGGTAGATCAGCGACTTCAGTACTTCACCAACCGAGAGCAACATCAAGTAGCTCGATGAAACGAGCACAACCTTCTTCTCGAGAAGCACGAACGATATGAGGCGTAGGATGTGCGCGATCGACAGGCAGTCAAAGAGGTTCTCGAGGGAGAAATCCACACGAGGTAGTGCTTGAAGCTTGCCGCTGTTGTTGGCTTCCATGATAGGTTGTGTTGGAATTTGCTGGTGTTAGCCTGCAAAGTAGGTTTCGGAAGCCGCGTTGGCTTCGTCAAGCGCTGAGCTGAGGTCCCCACTCAAGACCCTGCTTGCCGTGGCTGGATTCGTGCCATCGTGCATCTTGCGTTGCGCAAAGCGCCAGAGGTAGTGCCGAAGCGAGTCCACCAGTGGGTACTTGGATAGAACGCAAATACCCTGCGTCGTGATCCCGCCGCTCTGCGCAAGCGATATCCCCCACACTGCGTCATACACGGAGTTCTCGCTGTTGCCCACGACAAAGTTGAAACAGAGTTGCTGCTGCGCCTCGGCGTCTGAGATCTGGAACGTTCGAGGAGCAGCTTCCGGGATCAAGAAGTGCTCGACCATCTGGTAAAGCAGCGCGTCTTGGCTTGGCTTCTGTTCTTCATCGACTGCTTCTTTATGGTCTTTGTTATCCATCAGGCCACAAATTCGTAGGGCTGCGTGCGCTTCTGGGCATTGATCACGCCGCGCTTGACGAACGAAAACACCTTATAGATCGCGTCACTAGCGACCTCAGTCTCCATTGATGATGACGACGAGCTACCATCTGGGGCACCTAGGAGACTGGAGAGGTCCAGCGCCTGTGAGACTTCATTAGGCGCTTGGTGGAAAGGGATGCAACTCGCTCGAAGAAGCTGCACGATGTCACCTCTGACGGTCGCTTCTACTCCCATTTCTGCCTGGGAACCCACACTTGGAGGTTGTAGCAGCTGGGAAATGAAATCGCGATACGAAGAACTCGCAGTAAAGCTCGCGAACCGCTCGAAGCTCAGGCGCTTGAACTCCTTTTGGACGTCAAACGCAAACGCATCGAGCTTCCCTATCACGCGCTCGATCGCAGCCACGCAATCGTTATCATTACCATCACCTTGATGGAGAGCTGAGGAGAGAGGCAAGTGGGTGATCTCCACGTAGATCTCCTTGAGTTTGCACAGAGGAACAGCAGCCACAGGTAGTGCGACGGGTGCTGTCGTGTGCAGGAACTTGCGCGCCACGAGCTTCAGCTGCGCTATTAGTCTTGAATACGACTCTGTAGCACTAGCACCAGCACCAGCAGTAGTACCAACATCAACAGGTACTTTTGGTTCTCGAGTCTCTAGGAACTCCTGGTACAACCTGTCGAGCTTGAACGCCTTCTCCATGAGGAAGCTGAGGCAGTGGTGGTGCACCGTGCGGTATAAGTGCATCTAGAAGACCGTGCAGCACCACTCGCTCTTCAGAATCGCGTCGAGCGTCATCACGTTGTCCCCATTGTTCCCATTATTGTTCGCGCTCAAACCGATCGCTCGCTCGTGCTGAAATGCCTGCTGCTCGAGCAAGAGCGCGCACTCGCGCGTGGGCCTGAACGCCTCGTAGCCGTCTCGCGGCGCGTCGTATACGACCTCGTACACGTCCTTGAACAGTGATTTGGGAAGTGCTGGCGCGTTCGCTAACTGGAATTGCTCGATCGTGTACTTCAAGTCGGTGGGCGTGCTTGCAGGGAGTTTGCTCAGCGCCGAGGAGCTACGAGACATTGTCGAGTTTGGTTGGCTGGTCAGGAATTTGTCGATTACGGTCGTCGCGTACGTGACCTGGACGCTGAGCGCCGGGGTCATCGACTCGGAGGTGGTCATCGTTGTCGTCACCAGTGCTTCGTACTCTTCGATTGAATAAAGGAGCTTGAGCAGCGCCGAGTCGTCGGGCATGACAGTGTTGATGAACTCTGCAACAAGCTTCGGGTCTGCGAGGCACTCATGTAATAGCAGGTGGGTCGTCTCTCTAATCGCCGAAATTGGTTCAGGTGAAGGTACAGGCGAGGGTACTGATGTTGACGAGGACCAGGACATCTGAGTTCTTGTTGGCGCTTGCTGCTGGGCAGATTTTGGTGGTGGACTGTCTGCTGATACCGTGTGCTGAAGAGGATCGCGAATCCCGGAAGCTTAGGTAGTACAAAGTAAACAATAGAGAAACGCGACGAGCAGTGAGTAGTCTAGTGGGGATAGCTGTCCTTACAAATTGAGCTCTCTTCGAACCTTGCCATCTTTGACGTCACTGGCGGCAAGGTCTCTAAACCCAAAGCTGTACAGGCCCTTTGCGCTTTCCTCGCGGGGGCTCAGCTGCAACGCAATTCGTCCTCCCCCCCCCCC
>JAADVN010000313.1:0-22050 GCA_023335535.1 Globisporangium spinosum | reverse complement strand
GTGGCGACGATAAACACTTCGGCATCCGCGATTATCCTCAAAGTAGGATATCTTTGTTCCGGGATCAACCAGGGCTTCGACTTCTTATGTCGACCGATTTCCAGGTATTTTTATCGTTTATCATCATCGAAGAGCGAAAAATCACAGAGCAATCCTTTACCACCTTTAAACCCGAGGCGTAATCGCGAGGGCGTCATCCTTATGCCAAACCTTCACAGCAGCCCGGGTCTGTGTGTCTAGCTTTTCTTCAAGCTGCTACTGACAGCAGCTCAGCGCTTTGCTCAGCCGTTCCCAGATTTGTTTTGCGCCTCCCACAAGCCCGAAGATGCTTGACGAAGAGGCCGACATTGAAGAGATCGCCGCAGTCGCCCCCATCCCGCCGCAACCAACTCCAGTTGAGCCCCCAAAGCCCCCACTTTCGCCTACAATCCAGTCGACCAAGCTGCAAGCCAAGCCGGCAGCAAGATCACAGAGAGCATCGCGTTCCTTGAACGGGTCGGACAGATCGAGATCAAGAAGACGATCAAGTGCAATGGCTGCACCTCCTACGTGATGAAGATGTACCTCCGCAAGAACGATTCTACCAAGCCTTTGGATCCCGTGACGGTCCACATGAACCCGCATGCTGGCAAGCAGTTGGAGTCCAACTACCAGGTCGACCACCGGCTCTCGGGCTTTGCGGTGCATCTGCACTTCGATCATCGAGTCGCCTCAAAACCTCGTGCTGGCTGTTCTTGACGACGCTGTCAAGCGAGAATCTTGATTGCAAGGACCAACGGTGCACACACAGCCATTCCAGCACGTGGTCATTGTCGCTTGCTCTCGCCGCTGCTTGACTTGAATCCACCGATTCTGGGTCAAGTGGACAGTTGGCGTGCAGCCACTTGATCAGCTCCAGATCGCCCGCAGCTGCAGCTTCGCTAACCATCTCGCTTGCATTGACTGCCTCTGGGTTTACCGCGTGCAGAGATTTCATAATCAACTCCAAGTTGAGGGATGCTCGATGGTTCTTCACTGCGAGTCGAGCAGCTTTCGTGATCTACAGCCCCACGTAGAACGGATGGCGCTGCTGGTACGAAGAGCGTGCTCGGTCTGTCGCATCCAACAATAGCCGACGCAGCAGGTGGAGGTTGTCGTCTGCGACAGCGTCTTCGAACGTCTTGTGGCGGTGCTGAGGATGGTAGAGGAATGCGTCGACCTTGAGCACCACATGCAGCAACCCTGCGATCCGAGAACGCTCACGACAGACCACGTGCACGCGTATCAGAGGGTCAACTACCCTCGCAGGGACAACAGGAAGAGTATCGGCGTGTCCGTGGACAAGAGCAGCTGCAGTCCATGGCTCGAAGCTGCCTCCCATTCTCTCGAATCTTCTTTGGTTGCTTTCTCAAGTCAAGTAAAAAATGGCTGATGGCTGGTGTCTGCAGTACCTGTATTGTTTCTGGGTACATTTACCCTTGATCACACAACTGTCTTTTACGGTGAATAAAGAGGTCGGCAAACTGGCAAAGTTTCTATCTGATTGGCATAGCATTCCTTATATGGAGTATAAAATACGTTTTGAAAGGATAATTATTGAGTAGCAGTACCTAAATTGAAGGGTTTCTAGCTTGTATTTGAGAGTAGTTTACCACAAAGAAGGTCTACTGAAGAAACAAATACGAGGTGCTGAATACTTCTCAGAGGCCGTTACCGGTTTATGACTATATGTATTTCCGCATCCGCCTTCTGCCAATATGTACTAAAATAATCAACATTTCGTATTTGTTTGATTGCAAACGCCAGCGTTTAACATTGATATCATAGCAAGCAGGTCAAGCAGTTTAATCGCCGACAGCGACAGCACCAAGAGGCAAGAGGCGAAAGGGAATCAAAAACAGCCCACTCGACAGCATCCATGCAAGTGTCGATATTACAAACCTACCAGTTGGCCTGTACCCAGAAGCAGCATCCTAAGCGCCCGTTTCTGCCTCGCCGCCACCATCATTTCGTTTGCGATTGTCCTAAGACGTGAGGATGATGATCTTTGTGAAAAGCTATGCGTGTAGACGCAAAAGTAAACATTTGCTCAGGATATTCGGATCGGAGCGTTTTGGCCACCATGATTACCACATGTCCTTGCAGCCACTTGGTTTCAGTATTGCACGCCACCAAGACGTACCACCGCTGTGATCAACCGAGCCTATCTTTTGGACCAATCACCCCACGACAATGAGCTGTGATTTCGCTCACACCAAAGGAGCCCCAATGCCTTGAGTGGTATGCCTTGGTGTGAGTTTTCATTGGATCGATGCGTTTAATCTCAATGTCCAGAGGTTAAAAAGGGCGAGAACGAGTGTGTGACACCTCGGGAACCCAGGCTTTCCACTGTCTCTTGAGGCACACAAACTTCGAGAAGCAGGATGGTAACTGTTGGCGGTGGCGTTGTTAAAAGCGAGGAAGGCGGCTCTGGGCATCGCCACCTCAGCCATTGCCGAATTCCGCGGCTCAGTACAACACTCGAAAGAAACCAACGGCGGACCGACTCGCCCACCAATAGCAATGATGGCATACTTGACAACACCGTGCGCCTCGTCAAAAAACATCACCTACCTCTGCGACTATGTGACCATCTCCAGAAGCCTTAGCCTCATCGAGACTGTCAAGATCGACCGCATTGTTAAGCGCAACGGACTCGACTATTTCGTGCTAAACGTGCATCTACACAATGGGAGCCAGAAACCAAAGCTGATTCTAATCTCGCCCACTGAGATCTTCTTCCGCACCCGAAATCCGCTGCTCTCACCGAAAATCAGCAAGGAGCGCCTGGGGGAGCCGGATTTCCAGGTGGAGCATCGCTTCGCCGAGTTTGTCGAGCTCCGCCATGCGCTGCGCGCGATCGCGACTGCCGCGCACCAGCACAGCGCCGCGTCAGAGAGAAAATGCTGCGTGTTCTGCCATCCGCTGCTGAAATACCTCCATCGTGACTTCAGGTGTCCGCGCACGGGGTTGAAGCTGATCGTGCCTTCGCGAACCCAAATGAGGTACTTTGCAGCATTCGTCCGTAGACTCATCACGATGGCGGTGCACGTGGGCATGGACCCCCAGCCGTACCAACAACAGCAAGCGAGTTCCTGCGACGCTGTGTTCCAGGCAGCGACAGTACTGGAAGAGTTCCTGCGGAAACCCAGACAATCGTTGTGTCTTGGAATCATATGAGAGGATGCTTGAGCAATTGTAGCTTTAATTAAGGTCAGATTGAGCGATTATCCTCTGAATATGATATGCTATCAGTTTGAATTACAATGCTTCTTGGAAAGTAGCGTATTCGGATGTTTCCTCGCGCTGTGGTACAACTCAATACATTGTCTATCGAAAGGTGCCTCCCATTCTGAGATCTTCTGCATCTGGATGAAATGGTCGCTGTATTCGTCAAGCCTAAACCGGGAGGGGAGTCACTCTGCGAAACAAACGAGCCACTTACGCTGGACAAACGCGTCGCTTACAGACAAGCTTTGATTTGGAGCATTTCAAAATGCCTCTGCTGGTGCCGGTGGCACCTTCGCGAACGTCAGATGCGTGTTGTGCTTGGCCTCGTGCGCGAGTTGTTCCCAGCTGAGTCTCTTGAGCCAGACGATGCCTGCGGTGGTGAACATCAGGAGGCCGACCATGTTGCCGAGCCAGAGTCCCAGGAGTCCCAGGTCCAGATTCATCGCAAACCACAGCCCCAACGGCACACCGACGATGAACGTGCACACGAAGTTGAACCTCACAGCGAGCAACTGCTTGCCGCTGGCGCGGAGAATCGACTGGAGACCGAGCGTGAAGCCAATGAGCGGGAGAATCGGGAGTACCTTGAATGTCAACTCCACTCCGAGTTCGATAGCTTGCGGGTTTGGTGTTTGCGCCAAAGCGTACGGACGCACAACGAAGATGCTGGCAGCCATACCGATAGCCGCGACGACCACAGAACCGACGACGACAACGCGACCGACGAGTGCTGCGCGACGAGCTTTGCCTGCACCAAGAGCATTGCCGATTCGAATTGCTCCGCTGACGCAAATGCCAAATAATGGCACGAATGTGAGCGCTATAACCGACACAAAGATGCTGCTTGCGGTGATCATGATGTCGGCGTTCGGCAGAAGGCCCGCAAGCAGTGAGGTGAACGATAGCCCGAACAGCTGCAGCGTCACCATGAGCACGCTTGACGCGCCGAGCTTGGAGATCTTCGGCACGAGCGCTATGGCTGCTGTTGGCTTCCACCCGGGCCACGATTCTTGAAGCGCCTCGCTTTGCAGTACTACTGGGATGAGCACTAGAGTTTTGACGATACTGCAGAGTGGCTCCGCGAGTGCGATGCCCATGTATCCCAGCGATGTGTGGAACGCAAGGAAGTAGGCAGCGGCACCACCGACGACCCATCCGAACACCGACGTAATCACAACTGGAAGCACGATGTTCTGCGCCTGGAGTGCACTCTTCATAACGGAGAAGACCACGCTGAACGGGACCCCTGGTGCGGTGACAAGGAGGAATTTGCCCGCGATGTCCGAGATCACGATCTCCTGACCAAACGTCTTGAGGATCGTCGAGCCACCCAGCAGCACAGCCATCATGAATGGCATGCAAATCGCGTACATCAGCAGACCCGCTTGGCAAAAAAGCCAGAACTCCACCATGCGCTTGCCGCCGTAGGCTTGGGAACAGAGCGTGTCGATCGCAGAGGAGGGACCGTTGAGCAGACCAGCGAGGAGAAGCGTCTCAACAAGACCCGACAGGTTGAACCCCGCGATGATCTGCGTGCTCTCGGTCGGATTCACATGGCCGACCATCATCATCAGCACGGTGTCGGGGACCATCTCGAACAGCGAAGCCAGGATCTACACACAACAATGCGAAGGTGCAGCAAACGAAAGTCAGATACCCAAGTTGACAAGCCAGCACCACGACGGAAAACTCGAATTTGTAGGTTAGAGTTCAATCTTACCATGGGATACGCGAGCTTAGTCAAGAGGAAGAACTCGTCACTGACGATCACCCATGCTGGGAGCTTGGCGTCTTCTTCAATAGCGTCTTTCTCCTCGAGTGCCAAGATCTCCTCGACCTTGTCACCATCGACGACGAGCACGTACTGATCACTGAGACTCGGCTTGAGCAGCGGCGTGTGTTCGCTCACCGAGCCCAAGCTGCCCAGAGCAACTTGCTGCTGAGTCCAGCGATCCAGTTCCTTTACGGGGATCTCGATTTCCGCGGCGTGCAGCACATGCGCCATGTGCTTCTCCTGGGGCTTATCGAGATTGTGCAGCAGCTCGCTGTGCACGATGCGAGGAAGTTCCATACTTGCGTGATTCATGCTGTCGTGGAGGTAAGAGAGTCACTTGACTCAGGGGTTTCGCTGTCAAGTGCACCTCTGGACACTTACTCGTTGCAAGTTCGATTGAGATATGAAAGCACATGCTCGCTTGCTCGCGCTACGAGAGCAGCGAGCGTGCAGTAGTATCACAAACTGCAGCACTACCTTCACAAGCTGTCCTCCACCACCAACACAATGCACACACACACACACTCTGAGCTGGTGTTTGCATATCCTGTCAGATACTCCAGGATACTACAGGATAAGACGGGCTCCCCTCTACTGTGAAGAGCACAGGATTGGCATGCAGAGTGCATGCTGATCAGTCCTGGAGTGCGCTGCGTTGCTCAATAGTTTGATGCACATCAAAAGAGTTTGCACGTCAAAACGATGCTACATGCATTCCGATGCAGGAATGACACTCAATTGCTGAACATGGACTGTCCGTCTACCTTACAAAGACAAGTGAAATCGCGCTCCTTGAGCACAGTCAGTTTCGCTGATAGTATTGTACGTGTATTGACAGTGGGTTGCAACGCTGGCAACAGCACGCGCACAAGCTAATCGGCTGCTAAGCAAACGATGGTGATGCGGCGGCGGAGGGCCAGTGGCTGAGGTCATACATTCCAGAAGCGTGAGGTTTGCAAGCGAATCCCTGCACTGTTAGAGCAGGTATTGACACTAACGTGGATGAGAAAGAAGTGTGTTTTGAGCTCATGGGGCTGTCTTTCCTTGGATCATGAAGGGGTTGTCTCGTCCCCAAGTGCCGTGTTCATGTATACACAAGATGGCTAGAGTACTCCCAGTACAACCTACCACGTTTTTCATCATCAGGGTGGTCTGATAGCCCTCTTTTCCACATCTCTTCTTACATGAAGGTTGGCACTGAAAAGAGCGATCTGTGAGTGCCTGAGTACGGGCAGTCACTTCCGGTACATATAGACGATTTTGCTGTCGTGGAGATGCACACATTTCCAGTGACAGAATGACTGTGCGCAAACATTTGCGACCATCAGTTTGCTTGCCGAGAAATGACGGGCCATTGCTGTTGACTGTAGTCGAGTCTGAATCTGGAAAGACCAGTTGCATCTTGACTCGTCGCGGCAGCTGATGAACTGTTGAGATCCCAGGTGCTGAACAGGATCGAGAGCAACCGACGCGACAGGTGCAGGTTCGGACCGTCGTCCGTGACAGCGTCCTTGAGCCATCCACGAGAGCTGAGGGGTGTAGAGGAACGCATCGATATTCGCAGTCAGGTGCTTCAAGCCTGCGAGCTGCGGGTACTCGCGACAGACCACGTGCACAGACTTGAATACGGTGTGTCTCGGATCCGCGTTCACAGTTGGGTGCGTCTGCAGAAGTAGGAGTCGTGTGGGCATGCGCAAGAGCAGTCGCGGTAGTAGTGAGGGAGGTGGGGACGCCTGTGATTGCACTTGATTGCCGGGTCATTGTCGTTTTGGTGTGGACTGATTTGATTGGAGTTGCTCGCCTGACTCCCTCATTTCTGACTGGGTACACACATTCACTCATACACAGCGAAAAGGGGTCAGTAGAAAACAAAGAAAACGGCTTTACTTAAATTAAAAGGTCTTCTCCAAGGAACTGACGCTTCATTATTGTATGGTGGTGTAGAAATAATAGCACAATTTACATTTCAGAGAGGTAATTGTAACATCAATAAATGCAGCGTGATCTGTAGATGTAATGACAAGTGTAGACATTTTAGCCATTTCAGTGACCAGGTCACTTTTTGTGACGTGGGCACTGTGCTTTTCTCTGTTTCGGTCGCACTCAGATTATCGAGGGCTGTCGATGCTGATCGCGAGCTGATGCGTGATGCTCTTCCTTCTTTGGTACTATGCCAATCTCCGTCGTCTCCCTCGCACCAGTCATCGGTTTCTTTCGTCTCGTCCCCACCTCTGACAGAAGGCTCCGTTGGACACGATTCTTTCTGCCTGTGGAGGGAGGTTTCATTCCTACAGACATGACCAAGAACCAGGACAAGAACCCTCCGTCAGCAAGCGAAGCCTTTCACGAGTGTCATCTTCACATGTGGTGATTTTTGCTAAAAGCCGCGTTAGTATTCGCTTGCAAGCGCAATCACGGGTCATCCTGATCCGAAATGATCTAAATCCGATGTTGTAAAAAATTACTCACGTCGTCCGTTCACACTTGGTCTCAGTATTGTGCGCCACCAAAAAACATCCAGCGGTAATCATCGCGTCCAAGTTGTGGACCAATCACGCGAAATCAACCGAGTCCCAATTCGAGGCCAATCACAAAATCACCCTCAAAGCCAACAACTCACCACTCATTTTTTTCACGACACACCCACGAGCCAACAAAAATTCTCCCCTCTCATGCGATCGGCCCAAGAAAGACGGGTGTATCCGGCGTGTGACACTCGTCACGATCTTTTCGCTCTCTCTATGTGATCAGACCAGACCAGGCGCCCTTGGTGGTGCCTTGTCCTGGCGGTCGCCCTCTTTGCCCACTGAGCTCCTCATTCTCGAATCCACCAGCTCAGTGCAACAAGCGATTAACACCACAATGGCTTCGATGGCGTATCCTACCCAGGACAACCAATACAGGAGTGGTGCTGCCTATATGACGACCTCCTTGCGAAGCCTCAGTCTCATCGACACGGTGGATATCAACCGCATCGTCAAGCGCGGCGGCCACTCGTACTTCGTGCTGAGCGTGTACCAGCACAACTCACAGCAGAACACCAAGCTGACGCTCATCTCGCCCGCTGAGCGGTTCTTTCGCACGCGCCAGGTCGACCACGACGTCGAGCGAAGAGGCGAGCCCGAGTTTCAGGTCAAGCGCCGCTTCTCCGAGTTCGTCGAGCTCCGCCACACGCTGCGCTCGCTCGCGAGTGCGGCGCACACGAACATCTCAGCTGCGCACAATGTCTGCGCGTTCTGCCGGCCACTGCTCGAGTTTCTCAACCACGACAGGAAGTGTCCGCGCAGTGGGCTGCAGCTGATCCTGATCTCACGGACGCAGATGGAGTACCTCTCATCGTTCATTCAGAGGGTCATCACGATGGTCGTGCACGCGAGCATGAGTTCTTCTCAGCCGCAACACCAGCAGCAGCATGGGGATTGCTGCGACGCCGTGGCCCAGGCAGCAATGGTGCTCGGAGAGTTCCTGCAAAAGCCGCAACAGTCGCTGTCTCTTGGGATCATCTAAGCAACGCCTCGTCGCCGACGGGACCAGATTGTACGTGTGTTTGATTTATGTATAAAGCGTCTAGGAGCGAGACTCGACTGAGCGATTGCCACTTTCAATACATGTATATTATGATTGATTCACTTGTGTGGAAGTTGGCGAATGGTTTAGCGTTATGCAGTCATTCTTTGGGTCTTGGAATGTGTGTGCGAGACTGCATCGCAAAGTTCGTCAGTACAGTGACATGAACCGTCATTCTGAAGACGCGAGCACACACTTTCACTAACGTTACAGGCATTCCCGTCTTCAGTCTGATCTGATCTCTTGACCAGTTGTGAGGCTGATGGTCTGGAGGAGAGTCGCAGATGAGCGAGGCTTGGCACAAACATTCACGTATTGCGCATATTGAAGTGGTGACAGATAATCGCATTTGCGTTTGGGCAACCTTTCTGAAACGATATCCTCGCCTCACGTTGAAGCGACAGATCTAAATAAGGGCATCAAGGTCAGATTAGTCGTGCAGTGTGTTAGATGCTGGCACATTGCATGTCTTATCAAGAGTATTTTGAAGTCACTCATGACCAGAGTGATGTCAATCGGGTGGGGGAGTGACGGTGAACGACCACCATTTTCGAGTGGTCAGAGAGAAACTTCGTTAACGCGCCAGCGATGACGATGGAGGTATCATATACCACCGTGACTCGCAATGAAAAACGGATGGAGCGGTCGGCTGCGCAGATGAGCCCCTTCATCAAAATAGTTCAGAGCGTGGATCTTGACGGAGCTCGTCTCTCAACTGCGCAAATCTGCACTGCATCAAGCAAGACGCTCAACACACATTGATATCGGTTGGTGGCCAGCACTTGGGTCGGCCAACTCCATAGAGGCTCCATTTGAGATGATACCAGACTTTTTGAGAGCTGTCACTCTTGTATCAAGAGTGAATGAAGCCCTTCCTGACTGTCAGCAAAGCCTGCACGCGAATGGTTCGAATATCAATCCGTTCGCTCCGAGCGTGATCGTTCTCTGTGTCCGCTTGCTGCTGCTGTGTCAGGGCGAAGGACTGCGAGTGAGTGAGCGAGTAAGTGAGTGGCTCAAAGCCACTCGATTCGCGCCATCATCAAGAACGGCCATTGTGATGGCCATCAACGCTGGTACGTTTTTGCATCAGGTAAGTTTAGGAAAGTAGAATTATGAAGATAACTGCGATATCTTTAGTACTTTAAACAGAGCAACGTACAACTGTACGTTTTTTTGTGGAGTAAGCGAGGATCATTCCGTGTTCGGAATGTATGTAGTAAGACTAATTGCGAGGGATGGGTCAACACACTTGGAATTTGTATGCTTCTGTACATGAGAAAGTGCACTTGAATTGGATGTCAAATCCAAATTGAACTCTGCGAACCCATGCATTGTTTGTACCGTTAAAAATTGACAGCGCATCTCTTATTTTTTCGATTCCCTTAAAGCAGTACACGAGGGTCTCAGCCCAAAAATCGCAAAGCAATCCACAAGCTTATGCAGTACAAAGTGGATCGCCTCAGTCGTTTCTAGTGGCGAGTCGTCCTCCTTTCAGCCAAAAGGCCATCTTGTGATGCACTTGCGCTCTCAAGTGCCAGTCTCTTGTTGTTGTGTGTGATGTTGAAGCTCTGATGGCGACAGTCTGGGACATGTTGTGATGGTTCGTTTATAGCATCAATGGCAAGTGTGTGTGTTTCGCTGCTTGGAATTGACACCGCTCATTCCATTTTTGTCAGAAACAAACGCTAGGTTCGCATGTGATCGGAAATGTTCGAAAGCCTCTGTGAGACTGATACAATTGTTGTACTCGACGACGCAGAGCAAACCAAAGTATTATCAATGGGGCAATACTAGTACGATATATGCCCAGCTCTTATGAACCATTGCGCGAGCAGAACGCTGCAGCAGATCGTGTTCTTTCTTGAAGTCGCTTTTACTTTCCATTCTAATCCAAATCAATTAAGTTCGATGCATTTTTGCAAAATACTAGAAATCAATAATCGAACTTACTGGTGTACTGAAATAAAATAACTTTGCTTGCCAGGACCACCATGATGGAGATGGACTCCAAGGTCGTGGAAGGGGGGGTCTGAGGCGCAGAATGATCCTCCGAGTGACTGGTTGATTTATGAGCAGAACACTTACTCCTCCGCTATGGGTGGTAGTGTGGTGGGCGCCATGTGATGGTGCCCTGTGTGTGTATCTTGGATAGGAATCGCTTCTGGTCTCTCTCATGCTTGTCCAGATCACAATCGGAGCCGAGGCAAGCACCACCGCACGTAGACGAACGACCAGTTAACCTCCATCACGCCACCACAATGGAGCTGCCTCGCATCGTGCATGACGAGCTGCTGCACAATCTCGATGAGCCCCAGGAACAACACATGGCGCAGGTGCTGCACGCCGCCGAGGTGGAGATCCCCGTGAAGGAGCTGAGCCGCCACTTCGTGTTCGACAACAGCTCGACGGTCTCGAAGAATTGTGAGCACACGCCGCTGCTCAAGCCGAGTCCCAGTGGTCAGCACGTGCTCGTTGTCGATGGCGACAAGGTCGAGGAGATCTTGAGTGCGGAGGAGAAACAAGCCATCGAAGACGACGCCAAGCTGCCCACGTGGACGATCATCGGCGAGGAGTTCGTCATCCTGGTCAAGCTCTCGATCCCGATGGTAAGGAGGACCATAGTCCAGTATGCTCTCTATGGTGAGGCTGCTCCAACAGCTACAGTATCTAACGCTCTGTGTGTGTACCCACTTGGCGGCTATGGTTATTAGATCATGGCTGCGCTGCTCGAGTTCATCCCCGACACGGTACTGACGATGATGGTCGGCCACGTGGACCCGACCGAAAGCACGCAGATCCTCGCGGCGTTCAACCTCTCGGGGATCGCGCAAATGATTCTGCTCATGGGGTTGCTCAACGGTCTCTCGTCGGCGATCGACACGCTCTGCTCGCAGGCCTATGGTGGCAAGCGTATGGTCGAGCTCTGGCTCTTCTGTCAAGCGGGTCTGCTCATGTACGCGATCTGCATGCCGTTCACGGCGATTGCGTTACTGAGCGGCTCGACGATCCTCAAGGCGCTCGGTCAGGACCCCGTGATCTCCGACATCGCGGGCAAATTCCTCTTTGTGAACGCGCTCGCGATCCCATTCGGCGTGGTCTTCTCGGTCATGAAGAGTGCGCTGCAGGCGCAGAACATCGTGTTCCCGTTTGTGATCTCCTCACTGATTGGGTGGATCGTCAGTGGCACGGCCGCGTACTTGCTGGCGTTCCACACGCCACTCGGGTACCTGGGCATCGCTTTGGCGAGTCCGCTCTATTGGATCGTCAAGACCCTCACGTTGGTGCCAGTGATCCTCCAGAACGAGGTCTTTCAGGAGTCCTGGCCAGGGTGGAAGCCAAAGGAAGCCATGGCGCTCGTGCCAAAGATCTCCAAGCTCGGCGTGTCCAGCGTGCTCATGGTGACGTTCCAGATGCTCGGGTTCTCATTCATCTCGCTGCTCGCGGGACTTCTACCTGACGCGGACATCATGATCACGGCCAACAGCATCTTCGCCTCCATCATCTTCCTGTCCTTCATGCCGTTGCTGGGTATCTGCATCGGCGGTGCGATCCGCATCGGCAATGCTCTTGGCGCGGGTCAAGCACGTCGCGCTGCTCTGATCGGCCGCATCGTCATGATCGGCTCGGTGTGTGTGTCCAGTGTCGGCATGATCATCAGCATCTTTGTCGCGAAGCCGTACGCGTCGGTGTTCACGCCTGACCCGCGAGCCACCAATGTCGCGGTGGACCTGACCTACAAGGTGCTGCCGATCATCCCGCTGATCGGGTTCACGTTCGGTCTCCAGTCGATCCTGCGAGCCTGTGGCAAACAAATGCTCGCTGCAAAGTTCAACTTTATGTGCATGTTCGTCATCGGCGTGCCCTTCGGACTGTTCTTTGCGATGCAATTGGACCAGGGGCTCGCGGGCCTCTGGTTCGGCAACATGGTCGGCCTCATGGTGTTCACGATCGCCGGCGTCGCCTGGCTTTGGACGCTCAGCTGGGAGCAACTCGCGCACGAGGCTAAGCACAACACACATCTGACGTTCGCGAAGGTGCCACCGGCACCAGCGGAGGCATTTTGAAGTGGGAGGCAAAGGCGAAGTAGGCCCTTGGAACCTGGTTGGATATGTGTGTGAGCTTTTGTATCTTGTGGGAACCATTCCAATAATGTGGCTCGAGTGACTTTTAAACTGAAATCATGTAACATGGTTGTATGATGAAGTGTGGTCGAGTGGAATGTAACCTCACCTCTCGTTGACATTGCTTTGTCGAATGACCTCCAAGTCGACTGTGTACGTACCTACTTATCATAGAGATTCGTTAGTCTCACATACCTGAGTTAGTTCCTATCGACGTCCCAGGTTGTCGTGCGCGCTTTCGAACCATCTTCGGGCGTTTCTGAAGAAAGTGAGGAGGGTGATAACAAGCCTTTGAGGCTTCTTCGTTGGCTTCTGAGATGCGATTCTAACTGTAGCATCTTGAGATCTTCTTCAGCCTTCTTTTGTTCAAAATGGGGCCGAAGAACAGATAGTAAGACAAGGGCAACTTCACTTGACAGCCCCAGGGCCAGCAGTTAGCAAAGGAAGATCCATCCGTCCGTCCGTCCGTCTGACTTCACAGAGGCTTGGCTCCAATGCCTCTGGTGCTATCGCATTCGATGCCATCCAAGATATGGATTCTCCCAAGTGGCTTCATCCTTGTTGTCCAAACAGCCACAATGCATGCCATCGAGGAGCTACGTCATCGAGCGAGTCACTCACTCCCATGTCCATCAAAACAGCCACGCCAAAGTACTGACTTAGGCAATATATTTCACTATTTCTCTTAAAACAGTGCATCAGTACCGGATGCAATACACATTGACATCTAGTTATCAGCAAATCCACTTCATTAAGTTAATCCATCGTCATGTATCAACGTACTGACCTTAGTTAATGCAAACGAGACTTTGCAAAATGGAGATGGGCACAATTGTTTTGAAAAGCCATCAATTCCATAAAGAAAGGGCAGCTGAGTGGTCTCTGTGATGACGGAGGAGGGAACTCATCAGACTTGGTTGAGTTGCTGGTGAGGCCAGCAGAGCTGCCACCGCCGACTGCGCAGTGGAGCCCACTCTGAGATTTTGGTTCGGAGCGTTTCCTTTCAAGCGTCAAGAAGAGCGTCCCCATTCCGCGATTGGCTCCTGTCCAAGTACCCCACACCTTCTTCTTCTTCGTCCGCGTTCGACCGCCCAAGGGATCTACATACACAGAAGACAAGGCGAGCAAGCATGGAGTTCCCGCGCATCGTGCACGACGAGCTGCTACATAAGGTGGACGAGCCGCAGGAGCAGCACCTGGTCAAGGTGATGCACGCCGCCGAAATGTACATGGCCTCCGCGACGTGCAAGACCAAGGGTGCGGCCTCGCCGATGATGACGGAACACTCGCCGCTGCTCAGGGCGACGCCGAGCGGCAATCACATCGTCGTGGTGGACGTCGACAAGGTCGAAGCGATCCTCACCACCGAGGAGCAGGACGCGATCGCCGCGGATGCCAAGATGCAGACATGGGACATTGTCGGCCAGGAGTCAACGATCCTCGTGAAGCTCGCGATCCCGATGATCCTCGCGGCGATGCTCGAGTTCCTGCCGGAGATGCTGCTGACCATGATGATCGGCCACGTGGATCCAAACGAGAGCACGCAGATCCTCGCGGCGTTCCAGCTCTCGGGGCTGTGCCAGATGATTCTCGTCGCGGGGCTGCTCAACGGTCTCTCGTCGGCGATCGACACGCTCTGCTCGCAGGCGTTCGGTGCCAAGAAGATGACGGAGCTCTGGCTGTTCTGTCAAGCGGGCTTCCTCATGTACTCGATGTGCATGCCGTTCATGGTCGTTACGTTGCTCTGCGGCTCGAGCATCCTCAAGGCACTCGGCCAGGACCCCGTGATCTCCGACATCGCGGGCCAGTTCCTGCTCATCAACACGCTCGTGATCCCATTCGGCGTGGTCTTCTCGGTCATAAAGAGTGCACTCCAGGCGCAGAACATCGTGTTCCCGTTCGTAACGTCGTCGCTCGTCGGCTGGCTCATCAGCGGCACGGCCGCGTACTTGCTGGCGTTCCACACGCCACTCGGGTACCTGGGCATCGCTTTGGCGAACCCGTTGTGCTGGATCATCAAGTCTTTGTGGCTGATCCCAGTGGTCTTCCAGAACGAGGTCTTTCAGGAGTCCTGGCCAGGGTGGAAGCCAAAGGAAGCCATGGTGCTCGTGCCAAAGATCTCCAAGCTCGGCGTGTCCAGCGTGCTCATGGTGACGTTCCAGATGCTCGGGTTCTCGTTCATCTCGCTGCTCGCGGGTCTGCTGCCGAACGCCGGCGTGATGATTGCGGCGAACGGCATCTTCGCCTCCATCATCGTGCTCTCGTTCATGCCGCTGCTGGGTATCTGCATCGGCGGTGCGATCCGCATCGGCAATGCTCTTGGCGCGGGTCAAGCACGTCGCGCTGCTCTGATCGGCCGCATCGTCATGATCGGCTCGGTGTGCGTGTCCAGTGTCGGCATGGTCGTGACGATCTTCATCGCGCCGACGTACGCGTCCGCATTCACGCCGGACAAGGAAGCGACCCGCGTGGCCGTGGACCTGACCTACAAGGTGCTACCGATCATCCCGCTGCTGGGGTTCACGTTCGGCATCCAGTCGATCTTCCGCGCCTGCGGCAAGCAGCTGCTCGCGGCCAAGTTCAACTTTGTGTGCCTGTTCCTGCTGGGCATGCCGATGGGGCTGTTCTTCGCGCTCAAGCTCCACACGGGACTCGCGGGCCTCTGGCTGGGGAACATGTCGGGGCTGTTCGTCTTCATGGTCGCCGGTCTCGTGTGGATCTACGGCCTCAGTTGGGAGAAACTCGCTCACGAAGCCAAGCACAACACGAGTCTGCACTTCGCCAAGGGGCCCGTGGCTGAGGCCTTCTAAGCAGAAGAAGAAAGAAGAAGAAAGAAGAGAATGTCTGTGGATTACTGTAACAAGTGTACATAGGCCGGAACCGGTGTGAAAGATAGTTAGCCATCATGTGCAGGATGACGATCGAGCCTTCATTGAGTGATGGAGAAAGCTCTGGGATTGGTCATCCGCATGGATAAAGTGTATGAGTTGGTGTACAAAGCAAAACAAGTATATATATATTCGTGATCGAGTTGATTTTGTGGTGGTGCAAAGCATAAGAAGAAGATATTGAGATTCCCTGAATGATGAAGAGAGATTCATGCATGGCACAAGATGGGACTGCATGCAGAAATGAATGCCAACTCCATAATCCTTTGGTGCTCAGACTGATTGCGCTCTTTCAAGCTCACCCTGATGACAGGTGGAATGTGTGTAAACGCGTCATATGTGGCACATTTTCGCTATGAGGTAATCCCCCTTTCATAATGCGAATCTGAGTTACAGATCATATTTTACAAGTAAAGCTATCTCTAATTGTATCTACTATAAAGAGTGAAACAAGTGCTGTGAAACGGCCAAAATAGTCGGCCACTATGTATCTGACAAACATTCTGACTGGTCGCCAAGGCCAAGAGCTCCAATCCCAATAAAGAGATCACCCTGGAAGCTCGCTCGCTCACCTCCTCACTCACACTCGCGAATCCTCAATCAGAGCACGCAGCGCCATGGAGTTCCCAGAGATCGCGCACGACCAGCTGTTGCACCAGGTCGACCTGCCGCGCCAGCAGCACCTGCAGCAGACGCTCGAGAAGGCGCAGTACCAGCAGAAAGACCAAGATCAGCAGCAGCAGCTCACGCCCAGCACCAGCATCAGCAGCATCAACGAGCAGACGCCGCTACTGATACCGCCTGTCGCCAGTGTCAACATTGCGATAGTCGAAGCGCTGCTCGATGCAGAAGAACAGAAGGCCGTGCACGAAGACGAATTGCTCACGACCTGGGAGATCGTGGCGTTCGAGTGGCGCCAGCTCACGTGGCTCTCCGCGCCAATGGTGAGTGCATAACGCGACTGTTGTATCCCGGTTCTAGCATGTCCACTGAGTCAATGCTAACTAACTATTCTGTATACTATTTGGTAGATGATCGCTGGGTTGCTGGACATCCTGCCGGACATGGTGCTCAACATGATGGCGGGCAACCTCAGCGTCAGCAAGAGCACGCAATACCTCGCGGCGGTCAGTCTCTCGAGTCTTTTCCAGGTATTCGTGACCGACGGCATCGTCAACGGCTTCTCCTCGGCAATGGACACACTCTGTTCGCAGTCGTTCGGTGGGAACCGCATGAAAGAGCTCTGGATCTTCGCGCAGGCCGGTTTTCTGCTCTACCTCATGTGTCTGCCGTTCATGAGCATCGTTCTGCTCCGCGGCGCGCCGATCCTGCGCGCGCTCGGTCAAGACCCCGAGATCGCGGCGATCTGCGGCAAGATGCTGATGGTGTACACTGCCGCGATCCCGTTCGACGTGATGTACTCGACGATGAAGAGCGCGCTCCAGGCGCAGAATATCGCGTCGCCGTTCATGCTCGCGTCACTCTTGGGCTGGATCGTCAGCGGTGTGAGCGCGTACCTGCTCGCGTATCACACGTCGCTGGGCATCGTCGGCATCGCGATGTCGAGTCCCATCTCGTGGTGCGTGAAAGCGCTGGTGCTGACGCCCGTGCTGTTGAAAAACCAGGTGTTCCTCGACGCGTGGCCCGGGTGGCGACTCGCAGAGGCGTTCGCGCTCACGCCCAAGGTCTCCAAGCTCGGGTTCTCGAGCTCGTTCATGGTCACCTCGCAGATGATCGGCTACGGCTCGATCTCGCTGATCGCTGGTCTGCTGCCGAACGCCAGCATCATGATCTCGGCGAACGGCATCTTCGTGTCGCTGCTGGCGCTCTCGGTCGTGCCGCTCATGTCGTTCTGCATCGCGACGGCGATCCGCATTGGCAACTCGCTCGGCGCGGGTCAAGCTCGACGCGCGAAGCTTCTGAGTCGTGTGGTGCTCATGAGCTCGCTTGCGATCGCTCTGCTGGCGACTGCGATCATGGGGTTGGTCGCTACTCCGTACGCCAGCTGGTTCACCGCCAATGAAGACGCGATGCGCGAAGCCTCAAGCCTGATCGACACGCTGCTGCCGATGGTGCCACTCCTGGGCCTCATGCTCGGACTCCAGGGTATCTTCCGCGCCTGTGGCAAGCAGATGCTCTGTGCGCAGTTCAATTTCTTGTTCATGTTTGTGTTCGGCATGCCGTTCGGCTTGCTCTTGGCGATGCGCTTCGATGCGGGGGTCACGGGCCTCTGGCTGGGCCACGCGACGGGGCTCTTTCTCTTTTCGGGAGCGGGGTTCTTCTGGTTGTCGCATCTCAACTGGCACAAGATGGCCCACGAGGCGAAGCGGAACACGAACCTGCACATCGAGTGAAGAGAGAGAAGACTTCGACCATTTCCGATACCGAAGCTGAAAGCCTCAAGAGTTCATATTGATTGGTATAAAGATTATTAGAATATACTACTAAATACGAAGAAAATATACAGAGGATATCAATGGCAATGGTTGCCAGACTTACTATACCTTGTCAAGACAACCGCTAGGGTAGTCTAGACCACCGGTAGTCCACCACTACAGTCAACCAGACAGACTAGCAGAGGCAGTTCGACGGACACTCGGGCGACAACTCACCCGGCTCGCGCGTGCGTCGTTGCGCTGCGAGCGCCATGTCGTGCCAGTCGGCGGTGCCGAGCCAGTACAAACAGAAGCAGCCGCTGCACATGAACCCGGCACAGAGTCCGAGCCAAAGACCCGTGAGCCCCATCTCGAACTGGTACGCGAGCGTGATCCCCACGGGCATCGCTAGCGCCAGGTACGACACAAAGTTGAGCCGCGCGCCGAGCATCTGCAGCCCGCTGCCTCGGAAGATCCCTTGGACCGCAGCTGAAATGCCCGCAAAGATCTGGAACGGACACGTGAGCAGCATCAGCGACGACGTGAGCTCCACCACTTGCGCGTCTGAAGTGTACGCGTACGGGTACACGTTGCGCAGCAGCAGCATCACGAACGTGGTGAGCAGCGAGCAGAGCACCGTGAGCGTGACACTGAGGTACGCGGCCGCCTTGGCGCGTTGCGGATCGTTGGCGCCGAGCGCATTGCCCACGCGCACCGAGCCGGCGACCGAGATCGTGCCATAGAAGAGCGCGCAGAGCACTCGAAAGCTTGAGTACGTCGAGTCGGCGCTGATCGCCACGTCCGGATGCGGCAGCAGACCGGCAAAGAGTGCCACGGCAGCGAAGCCCCAGTACTCAAAGATGAACATGAGCAGCCCCGAGACGCCCAGTCGCAAAAACTCCGGGACTACACGAAGCGCATCTCGGATACGCCACCCGGGCCACTCTTTGTAATACAGGTGGCTCCGAAAGAAGTAGATGCAGAGCGTGATCGTGTAGCACGCGACGAGCGCCGAGCTCGCGATCGAGCTGCCCACGTACCCGACCGACGTGTGGAACATGAGCACGTAGATGAGCACGTCGTGCACGATGTTGCCGACAATGCCAGCGTATACCATGGGCTTGATGATGTTCTGACCCTGCAGGATCTTGCATAGCAGCGCGTTCACGATGTGGAACGGCAGACTCGGCAGCATGAACAGCACCAAGTTGCGCGCGAGCACGGCGATGTCGTGCCGCTGACCGAGCAACACGAGGATGTCGACGCAGAAGTAGCTGATGAGCGTCACGGGGATGAAGCAGAGCACGAAGAGCAGGATGCCCGTCTGGAAGAAGATGCCCATCTCGTGCAGCTTGCCGGCGCCGTACGCCTGCGCGCAAAGCGTATCCATGGCGGCGCCGATCGCGATGTTCACCGTGTAGCCTGTGATCATCATGAAGATGCCGGCGAGCGACTTGGCCGCGATGTACTCGCTGCTCAGCCGCTGGCTTAGGTGGCCCGTGAGCACGCCGCTGACAAAGTTCGGCATGAAGTCGATGATGTTCGACAGCAGCTAATACATGGAGAAAGCATAGCCACAGTGTTAGATGGCTGGGTGGGTTCATTGCAATGTTCCCATGCCTCGATAGTATGCAAACAAGCGTAAGCGTACCATTTGGGTCGCGAGCGAGAACAGGTATCCGGACTCGCCCTTGAGCAGCGCCTTGCTGAAGCCAAAGAGCGTCGTAGTCTCAGTTTCCTCACTAGTATTCGCTTCGACATTCGTCCAGGCGCTCGGGTTCCGCATCTGCAGCAGCAGTGGCGTGTGCTCTGAGCTCTTACTCTTGGCCTTGATGCGGTAACGGGCATCTCCTTGCGCTGGCAGCTTCTTGTCCAACGGCTCGACGCCCGCGCGCGCCATCAGCGGAGCAGGGCCCTGCAGCTGCGTCACCTTGGCGTTGCCACTGCTGTTGGTCGGGGTGGGGAAGAGCAGTCCTTTGAGCACGGCCGCGAGCGTCAATAGTTTGCTCTCTTCGTCACCATGGAATTGGCGCTCGTGAGCCTGGACTTCGGCCATTGTATCGACCACAGGGACGCTCTAGGACCAGAGAGCTTAAAAGGAGCTGTGTCCGCCGGCGAGCAAATGCTGGACTGTGACTGCAGAGGGTGCCACTGTGCCCGCACACATGCAGCGAGTGGATCCTGATCCACCTCCAATCACCATGGAGGATGGAAGTGTTGGGAAGGAAGGCATGAGTGCGTGATCCATCGGAAAGCTTCTTCTTTGTGAGCTGGCTGGCGCCACATAACCACCAGTCGCTGCCCTTCAGAAGTTACAGATTCCTTCCATTTGTCAAACGAGGATCCCTCGGCATACAAACTTTCCTATTAAAGCGAGGGTGAGATGCGCTTTGCGATCTTTCGCTCGATGTTGAAGAGCGCTGCGCGCTTCTTCTTTGACCTCTCGCGCAGACACACTCATCCAGAGAAACTAGTCCCCCCCTCTCTCTCTCTCTCTCTCTCTCTCTCTCTCTCTCTCTCTCTCTTGCATCCGAGTCCGTCGATCAACCAGCGTGGGAATGACTCGGTGCCCGTCACTTGGGTTTCGCTGGGGAATAATGTTGGCATCGATGTTCCCGCTTCAGCACAGTACCCGTCCCTCCTCAGGGCCGATTGAGCTCCTCCTGTGTGCGCCGGTCCAGTCATTTTACTGCAGCTCTGCGTCTATTCTCTCGCGCTCGGATGTTTTGATTGGGAGTCTCAGTCTATCTTTTGATGTCTGGTGGGAGGAGCGAGCCATCACATGGGAGTCAAGCCGCGTAAGTGCACGAGCATGTATCGACACTTTCAACAGGGAAACCAGTTGAGCTTCGAGTTCCAAGGACGCGATTTTCGGTCGACATGATGCTGGGTGAAGTCTGTTCAGCTTAAAGTGATCGAATACAACTGGGAGAGCTCGAACACGATCGTTAGACCCCCCTTATAAATACCCACGCGGGTTTTCCTCTTGACGTGTTCTCAGGCCTGCGTGGGTATTGGGCATATCAAGAGATTAGCGACTGACTATTTTCGGGCTCTGCAATGCTGTGCGATGGCCCATAGCGAGTCACAGCGCGTGAATGCTGTACAGCAGTTCACAGTCAAGCGAACTCAGCACCACGTCAAGGCAGCGCTGCGAAAGCCGGCTGTGTTTGTTTCATTGGTCCAAGGTGTCGAACTTGGTGTTTCCAGCATGAAGCGGCCGTCGAAGCTCCAGATCGCTGGAGCTGTGTACAACTGGATGCGGCAACTGTTCATCACGTGCCTCGTGCTTGCTCAGCTCTCGAGTACTTTATGTGACTCGATGACATGGGTCGACAAACTGCACTATGGCCGCAGTCCATCGGAAGGACTATATCCGATCCCAAGAACCAACGACGAGCCGTACAGCGACCGATCGTTCGTGTGCGTCTTGCAAGGGCGATCGTATGTGCCGATGTCGGTCAACGAAGTGCTGGCGATGGAAACCGCGAGAATTGTCGATGCGACTGGAGCAGCGATCGATGGCTATCGAATCGTGAAGCGAGATACCGCCACACTAGTGTTGGAGGCTCTGGATACCTACACAGCCATGTGCTCAGTCATTGCAGTCATGATTGACGAAATTCTCCAGACGTGCTAGGCGCTGGGCTACAACGTGACCTACCCTGGCAGTAACCTTCGGCTCGTCGACGACCTTAACAGCCACATCATGTACGAGATCCCGAACTCGCTCCCAATCCTGATCATGCCGTTCTGGGACAACGCCCTGGTCTCGCGGTCCGCGACCCCAGGCAAAGACGGCGATGCGTGTATGGTTCACCTCGATGGCTCCCACTTGTATCCAGCTAACCTTATCCCTGTGCTGAAGGCAGTGAGCCGCGCGGTGCGCGAAGACAAGACCATAGGGTTCCTCAAGCGGCCTGGCAAGCGCTAGATGAACGGTTGGTACGAAGACCTCGCGGGTATGAAGTGGCACTCGGACGTCATCAGCAGCGTGAACAGCACTAGTCAGCCGCCTGGCTCCGATTTCTCTCAACAACAATTCGACGTGAGCACGGGGAAGCCAGTCTGCGAAG
>JAADVN010000312.1:0-22140 GCA_023335535.1 Globisporangium spinosum | reverse complement strand
CAACAAGAAAAGCATCCCTTCGAGTTTGCTGGGACGAAGATCGACGAGAATTGCGCGGGCGAAAAGTGGGCGAGTGGCTCGCTGTAGTATTTCTTGCACACCAGAGCTCCATCAACTGGTTTTACAGATTCCAGAAACACAGTCACATATCGCCGTTAGTTATCGCCAAAACAAGAGTAATGGCATTGGCGGAGATGGCATCATCACGCACCTTTGCTTTGATCTTCACACGGGTAAAGCTGCAAATCCACTGCCGTCACAGTGATACTCTCGCTGAACGGATTCTGCAACTTCAATGCCGTCGGGATTTGGCTCAAGTGGAAGATCGACGGCGTATACAGCACCGAAGAGGTCACGAGCGTCGGCGTGTTGGGAAACAAGCCTGCCAAAGTTGGCAGATTCGACGGGATTGTCAACACCTTCAGCGCAGGTTGCAGAATGTCCAGCGAGGTACTCTCGCTTGATCCTTGGATTTCAATCTGTGCAGCACGGAACAACGACACGGTTACTCACCAAATTACTTGGAAACAAAGGCGGTCAAACATACACATTATCAAACCTTTTGCGCTTCGCCATTGGTGAAGTAGCCCGATACGAAATTGGAGAGGAAGCGTCGGGCTGCCAGGATATCAGAAGCTGCTGGCTGGAAGTGGAATCGCCCATTGAGAATGGTCTCTTCGCCACAGCACTTGAGATTGAAATCCTCGATTTCAGCGACACCCATTCGCGCACTCTCAGACAACACGTTGAAGCGAAGCGTTCCCAGCTTTGTTTGAACCACCGATGGATTTTTGATCGCGAACTTCATTGTCAGAATCATCGAAGTGTCGAGTCCACGCTCAATGTCGACAGCCAGGATTCGCACCGGAGGGTCTTTGAACGAGTTCATCCCTGGGATGATCGGCGCGCCTTCGATTGGGATGTTCTGGAGCGGCAACATCCCCATTCTCGTCTCGACGTACGGGAAAGCCCCTTGGCTCGCCTTGACGTCAGACGACAGTCGCATCACTACGCCTGCTTCTCTTGTGATCAGATCAGCGATGAAGCTTGCCATACCTGTGATTTGGTCGTCGTTGCTGAACTCAATCGGGTAGTATCTGCTCATGTTCAGCCGGAAAGATCCACCCTCGACTTGGTTGAATTCGCACGCTTCTCGTCCCGAGACAAGACCACCAAGCGGCTGGTACTTGCCATTCTTCATAGTCAGCGCGATCGACAAATTCGTGATGTCGAGAGGAATCTGGATCGACGACGGCATCTTCACTTCGGCGTGCAAACTCGTTCGAATCAGCATCTGCGTGTTCGTCCACTTCGGTAATCCCATGTTTCTGCGTTTGGCAGCTTCATCGTCAACTTCCTTCAGAACGACGTCGAGTCGAGTCATGTTGATGTCACTGATTAGCTGGAAGCCCGGCGCCACTCCAGGAAAGACCGTGCTGATCTTCATTCCAACGAGAGCTTTTTGCATCCAGATACAATCCGAGTATTCGGATTCAGTGATCACCACGGCAACCTTCGAGGGCTCTCCGCGAAGATAACTCGAGAAGAAACCCGCAACTGCATCGCTCACCCGTCCGCTGGAATCCACTTTCGGAAGAAGCTTCCCAGCCATCTGAAGTCGGTTGACTCCCGGTTTCAAGTTCATCGCTCCATGCAAAGAGCCGAGCGTTTCCCCAGTGCTGTCGACCTCAAGGTTCATCTGAAGCACTCCGATCGAGACAGCGAAAAACGACGGGTTCCAGATCGAAATATCTGTTTCGATGGCTTCCCCATGCTCGTCAGGCTGACCTTTTCCGGGTAAAAGAAAGTCAACAATCGACACGTTGTTGAAGTTGCTCATCCCAGGAAGCGTCGACGTGACATTGATCGGGAGACCGGTGAGTTTCAATTGGTCTGTTTCACAGAAGCTATGAGTTAGTATAAAGCAGCAAGGCACACAGTCTTTCGCTCGCACAAAAATATCACACAAAGTACTTACTCAGTGCGCCATCAGCTACCACGTTCAAGTGACCCTCGAGTCGCAACTCCACTGCGTCTTTCGTCACAGAATCGCGCACAAAGTCACCAAATGCAGCGCCGTTCTTGTCGAACACGAGATCAGTCGAGCAGTTCACCGAGATGTTGCTCGTCTGCACAATCCGGCCGTTCAAAATATCCACTTTCAGTGTCGAAAGTTCGCCGAGAAGAACCTCGTCGAGTCGTTTGCGCGCATACAGCTTCACCGTCATGTGAACCTCGCGAAGTGTCAGCGCGGAGTTTGGACCCAATGGGCTTGTTGCTTCGACTGCGACAGCAGTGTTCAATCCCAAGTGGACGTTGGTTTTGCCCTTTTCAGGAGTGTCCAGCGAAATGCTGTTGAAGAACATCCTGCCGATCAGCGGCTCCTTCTGCGGCGGTAGAATCGCCGGAATCACCAAACTCTGCATCGCTTGGTTGTAAATGTCGACTGATGACGCTTGCGGGTAGCACGAGACAACGGTCAATGCGGACGGCGTGTTGCTCAGATAATTGGAGATGAGTCCACTGATCGCGTCCTGATATGTTCCCATCATTTCGCCCTCTAGCTCCAGCAAGTTGTATCCAAATGCACCGTCCTTCAAGTCCTTCGCCGAAGCACAATCGGGATGCGAAGGGTCTGTGCGTCCAACATCGATGCTCGTGTCCTCTGCAGTCACCAACTTCGCTACCAGCGTCTGATTGCTGACAGTCGGGTAGTGCGCGCGCAGGCAGAGCTTCCCCACTGGGTGCAGCGTCGTGATCGATGGGTTGAACAAACAAGTCCGGATCTTCGCGATCACCTGCGTGGGCGTTGACTTAGTCATGTCAATGCCAGCAATGTGCATCTTCTTCATCCCGTCCATGCCTTTGAAGCTCAGCGTCTTGCTGAACGGAATCGCATCCAAGTCGAACGCGATGATCCCCCACAGCAAGCGAATGCGGATGCCAAGCGCTCCGTCGAGTTTGTACTGCACATCCGGCTTCTGAATGATGTCGCCCGCAAAAGCGTCCCAAGCCGTGCGGTTCTCAATCTTCAGCGTCGAACTCGGGAACACGATCACGTTCTCGCCATTACTGATGTCCATCTCGGGGGCTGCGAGCGACCCGACCGCATATTCCCCGTTCTCGCTCCGGTAGAGAAGCGTGAACTGCGTGGGCTCGATCTGCACCGAGAACATGGACGGTGAGTTTAGCGACAGCGTGATGTTGAGCGTGACGTTCGTTTGCTGCGGGTGGGTCAGCTGCATCTTGCGGATGTCCATGTTCGCGTCGCGAATGGACTTGGTCGCGATCTTGCGCGCGGGAATCTTCGCGAGCGCGTGCAGCACGACAAAGCCGACCACCAGCAGCACGGCGATCCCCAACCAGCGGACGAGTTTCGGCGCGGACGCCGAATGGCGCTTGCCCCCAGCGCCAAGCGGCTGCGCGGAGCTCGCGTACGGCAGCAGCGGCTCGCGCGCGTCGTCCATCTGGTCGTCGCTGTCGTTGCGCTCCTTGGCCATCGCGCGCGACAGCATCTTCTCTCTTGGTCCCTTCTCTCTCTTTTGGCTTCTTTCTCTTGGTCACGAACGAGAGTGAATGCCGTCAGCGTGAGAGTGACTTCAACTGAAGGTTCTCGCTCATAGCCTTTCGAATCGCACAACATGGGTCAATATTCTATTACATAGGAAACAGGAGTGATCGGGTTGGAGAGGGGTTATCTAGTGGTTGCATCTTGAAGGGAACGAAAGGTTACACGAATGTAACCAACCTGACAATAACGGCGAACTCATAGTCAGAAAAAGAGAGAGTCAGCCATTATTGAGCGTTGTGGCGGACGGAGAGCACTCCTCGGACGATATGAGCAGCGCTGTGAACGATGGATCCCGCCGCCAGCAGCAGGGGCATCGCAGCCGATTTGCTCCGTACAGCACGACCCAAGAGCCGTGGCCCACGTGCATCGCTGACGCCGTCCACAAGGCGCTTCAACGCGGCCCAGAGACGCGTCAGTCCGCTGCGCCAATACTGCGGAAGCGGCGCTTGCTTGCGACCAAAATGCAGCTCGCAGCACAGAGCGTTGTCAACATGGCGATGTATCTTGAGCGCCGCGAGCGTCAGTTTGCCCTGGCACGTGCTCCAAGTGGGGATCGATGCGCGTTCCCAAGAAGATATGGTATAAGCATCTGTGAGCCGGAAGCAGAAGCCGTTGATAACGAGCAAGACGCAGAATGCTTGATGTGCTGCATTTGTTTGGAGAAGAACCGACTGAATGACGCACGGGATCCGGTGCAAGTCCTGCCGTGCGGACATGTCTTCCATCGCGATTGCATCAGTCAGTGGATGAGCTACAGGCGCTGTTGCCCCGTAGATCGGATAGAAGTTGCCGACGACGCATGACAAAGAGCACGCCTCTCGTTATTTTTGAGTTGCACACGTACAAACATCCGCACTAAACTTTAACATTATAATCAACTCACACATACTCCAAGTGAGCATTTCTCTTGCCTTTGTCTACTTCATTGTGATCGCCTGGACAATGGCTTCCTCTCGCGCATCGTTCGGGGTGTCATCATATAGACTCGCAGTGGCGGACGCGACCATTACCTCGCGCACGCCGTTCGAAGAGATCATCACGCACTCATACATGCCCAGGGCGTCCGACGGGTCAATCTCGTTCTCTTCAATGTAAAACCCGTCGTCCAGTCTCTCTGGCACCAGAGAGCTCGATGCCATTCGCTTCGCGGACAGCGACACGCCGTCGGCATCATACACTGCGACCATTTTCTCGAACGTGGCTTCACGGACATTGTAGCTGCTGCACAGCAAGCACGAATAAATAATGAACGGGTCCATCGCACCGGACGACAGCGAGGTCTCGGACGTGGAATACACAAGGTACTCGCGACTCAGATGCGACACAGCTCCGCAATTCGCACATACGCAGATCGTAGGCGGGTTCTTCTGCTGGTAATGCAAGTACCCGATCACGCTTGCCAACACTCGCTCGAGTGATGCTATCGTGTCAATTTGGTATGTGACGTCGACCAAACTGTTCGTCAATGTTCTCAGCTTCAACATGACGATCTTTGCTGCTCGAGTCGAGTGGATCGACGACCCGATCGCCACAAGATTTGGGAGATCGCGGCGAATGCGAATGGGGCTCTCTCGATCGCTGGGCTGAATCAACTCGAGAATCTCGTGCGTCTGTGATACACATGTAACAAAAAGGAGAAAAGTCATATTTCCGCCATTATCGCTTGTCATGCATACACACAATGGGAAAAACTTTACAATACCTTGATCTCCAACGTGGCAGCGACGCCATCCTTGCTAAAGCTGAGGTCGTACTTGCTCGCATCATCTGCACTCAAAAGCACGCGCACATTCAGCGCACTATTGCTCGCCTATCAAACATAACCTCAACGTTAGTGCTCGTCGTGCTTTGAACAGCATACTACCAAATATTCGAGAACCCCAGTAAAAAAAAGCGCACCTGTCTCCCTCTTCTGCTCTGGGCGATGGATCGATTCACCATTAGATTCGCGTCGGTCACGGTTGCTCCATCCAGAAACAGTGACTCTTCTTCAAAGTCGCGCATAAAGTCGTTCGTGGTGTACTTTCGACTCCTTCGTCCCGTTTCGCTCTCGCTGTCGTCGCTGTCTTCGTCCGAAGTGTCTGCAAACCATTCCAGTCAAAGAGATCAGAACTAAGTCCTTAATAGAGTGTCAACATTGACAACATCATACCTGTGTGCTCCACGCGTGCGTCCACGGGATCAGAGTCTAGAATCATCACAAAATCCTCTTGGGTCCGAAAGAAATCGTCGACAGTTCGAACAGTTTCCCCGCCAGCGCCATCATCATCGTCGTCATCGTCCATTTGGTAGGAAGAGAGCTCAGTCTCGTCTGCTGCTGTCAGTCGCGCTGAGCTCCCGCTGCGACTCGCAAGTCCAGACGAAGATGTGGGAAGTTGATGTTGCTGCTGCTGACGAAAGCGAGGCGAGAGCAAGGATGCGGGTTTACGAATCTCCACGAGGTGAGGCGTCATACCTTTGCAAATAGGCAGGATGGGGTACGTCAGCGCCAGCTTCCCATCAATTTCGCCATCGAAGGCGCTGCTGCTGCTGCTATTGCTCGCAAACACATTTAGAACCGGAGCGTTGCCCCAGCTTGATAAGCCACTGTCTTTCTCGATGGAGCTCTGTAGTCGTCTGCATTTCTTCATGCTGAGAAGCTCCGCTGCACTCCACTGCTGTCCGTCCAATTCGACGCCTTCGCCCAAGTAAAACAGCACTTCTCGTCGATAATCAGGACGCCGCGCGATAGGATTGTGCTGCAGCACCAGCCGACGCAGTTTTCGCAAATGCATGAGCAGCTCCACCTCGGCCATCAAGTGGATCTGGTTGTGTGAAACATCGACTACTTCCAGGGATGCAAGTTTCTCAAGGCCTCGCAGTGACTTGATCTTGTTTACCGATAGATCCAGCTCCCGCAAACGCTGCAGAGACTGGATGGGCGGGACGTTGCGGAGTTTGTTGTGGCAGAGATGGAGCACTTCCAGCGTCGGGGTCTGCAGTGGCAACTCAAAGCTCTGGATGCGATTCCATCCCAAATCCAAGTGCTTGATCACCTGCAACTGGTTCACAGACTTGTCGACAGAGAGCAGCGCGCAGCAGTTGATCTGCAGCGTCTTAAGGCATTTCCACGCGACAAAAGAGCTGTTGTCATATGTGTTGCGCGGCGACAGAATCTGCCGCAGCTCGTCCATGTCCGTCTGCTCAATGTGCAGGAACCGCAGCTGTCTCGCAAAGAAATGCACGTTGCGCAGCGCTGTGATCTGCGTCTGCAGCACCTCGATCGAGCGCAGCGACGGGAAGATCTCCATTTCGATTGCGGTGCGCAGTCCGGACTGCTGATGCAGACGCAGACACTGTACTTCGCGGAGGATCGTGGAGAGCTTGAGCACTTGGATGTGTGTGTTCATCTTGATCTTCATGTTGATCTGCGGCTGGATCGTCCAGGCCTGGATGAGGTTCGTGTCCGCGTCTCGCTTTGGTTCGAGCGCCTCGTGCAGACGGATCGCGACATAGTTGATCTGCTTGGCGCGCAGCACGAGGAAGCTCTGGTCAAGGAAGTCGATGCGCTCCAGCAGCTTCTCCTGTAGCTTGGTGAGGAAGAGCTCTTCGTCGTCCTCGTCCTCCACGTCGATCTCGATGTCCTCGGCGCGCATCTGCTCCCACTGGCGCTGCAGCAGTGCGCGCCGCGTCTCCTCACTGCTGCGCATCGTGGGTGAGAGCAGCGCCGTCGTCACCTCCAGGCTCTGCATTGGTGGCATTCACTTGCCACTTACTTCTTTGGTTTTTCATTTTGTATGTGTCCCGTGTTCAAAGGCGATTTTGGTCCCGAAATTCTCTTCGAGGGTGCAGTCCCGAAATTCCCTCCACTTCAACAAGGGATCATACCAAAGTGGGTTGATACACAGGAAAACCTGCTTAAACCAGTTGCTCACAGCCAAAGAAATAGAGTAGCGATTATGGATTTTGTATGGAATCATTCTACAAAACTGCAACCTGATATCGGATGCAATCAAATTCTAATTGTTGCTTATAAAGAACAGACAAGAATATGATCGCAGGTGATTGTCCCGAAGAACAATCTTTCCTCCCCTTTTGCTTTTGATGAAAGAAGCGGCGGGGCGGAAAAAGCAGAAGCAGTCGGCTCGCACGCAGCAAGTGAGTGAGCAGCAAGCAGCACGGAGCGCGCGAACGAGAGACGCCTGCGAGGCGAGGCAAGGCGAGACGGACGCAGAGAGTGAGACGCGCAGAGAGTCTGGTGAGCGCACATACAGGTGTGCTTTTCTGCTTCTCAAGTGACTGGACGAGCGAGAGGGGAAGGAGCTTGACGCGAACCCACCACAGAGAGAAAGGAGAGAAAGAGAGAGAAAAAGTATCCACCATCACCACCACTTTCCCTTTTTCGCGACGAGGAAAGGAAAGGAAGGGAGCGAGTGACAGACACCCGCAGGAAGGAGAACGCGATTGCCGAAGTAGCAGCGACGACGACGACGAGCGACGCGCGAGACGTGACGTGACGACGATCGCCAGCAGCACCTCGCCAATCGCTTTCCACGAACACGGAGGACAGCATTCCCAAGCGCGCGAGTTCCAGCTCTTCCACCGACGACAGCCCGACGACGACCAAGAAGTCACGCGAGGGCAGTGCGGATACAGGTGCACCACAACAGCAGCAAGAGACGACGACCACGACCCAGTTTTGTCAAGCCACGGAGAAGAAACTGCATCTTCGCGCGATGGAAAGATCGCCCGCAGACCAGAACGAGAACCAGAAGCGGCGCAAGAAATCGCAGGAAGATACATCAAACGGTACGTGCTACAGCTTGTGTGTGTGTGTGTTCGTGCAAGAGAGAAAGAGGAAAGCGATCTTTCGTGCTGTATGCAGTAGTAGATTCGCTTGTGTGTGGTGTCCTCACCTGGTAATGGATGCTGTTTGCTATCTATAGACGACGAGATGGAGGAAGAAGAGCTCGAGCTGTTCCACATCGTGCAAGAAGATCTGCGCGTGAAGTCGACGGTCGGGTGGCAGAATGCGGTCAAGTCGCTCAACTCGGCGCTTAGCCACATTGATCGACCCGAGAGCCAGCTTTTCTTGGAGTTTGCGTTCCCAAAGATCATCAGCATCATGCTCGACCAGCAGTACGTGCCGTGCTCGTGTGCTATCTATTTCGGATCTCGATTTGTGAAAATTGATCTGGTGCTAATGACCCGCTACCTCGTATCCTTGTGTTTTCTTTTGGCCCTGACAAACAGCACGAGCAAGATCGGGTCGTTTGAAAAATCGTGCGTGACGCAATGCCTGTCGGTCTCGATTCCGCTGATTGTGACGCAATTGAAAGCGGGCAAGTACTCCCAAGCGCTTCCGATCCTCGTGATGGTGTTCAACAAGAAAAAGACCTTCTACAAGGACCTGCGCACCTCCGCGATGATCGGCAGCTACTGGAATAAGGTCCCGGGGGCTCCGGAAGTGCGTGCGCAGTGCATTGCAGCGTTCTGTGAGCTGCAAGGGTTCACGTTGCTGCTCAACACGCTCGAGCAGATGATGATGGGCAGCAAGGAAGACGAAGATCTCGAAGCGGTGATGGAGAGCGAAGACATTCGAATCTTGCTGCAAGCGCTGCTCGAGTTCCGCACGTCGATCGCCGACACGATTTGTACAAAGATATGTGTGTTAATTATGACGTATTTCACGAAAATTTCCGACTCCGTGCTGAAGAAAGAGTCGAGCGACGCGGTGGGAGCTGTTCTCGCGATCATCCGGCGGCTCGTGGATTCGGGAGTCGTCTCGGCAGCGTCGATCAACAAGCTGTGGCTCGAGCTCACCCAACGCTACGTCGAGTCCACGTCGCTGCCCCTGCGGTTGTTCGGGCTGGAGCAGATCAATCTCATCGTCAACTGTGCGCGCGCGTCAAGATCGTTCCCACCGCGCTACATTGTTCGCAACGCCGGGACAGCGATGTTGAATGGCGTGTACGTTCTGAAACCCGACTCGACCACCGCGACGTACGTGTATCAGCGCGAAGGAACGGATCAGGTGTTTACGCTTTTCTGCTGCACGATGAAGAGCGGCTCGAAGTGGTGGTTCATCTCCGAGGCAGACAAGATGCAGCCAGGCTCGGACCAAGATATTGATTACTACCAGCACCAGTCTCAGTACGAAGAATATTTGCCTCCGACCCACAACTGGGTGCCGACCGGGAAAGGCGTAGCTCCCGCTCCCGAACTCATCCCCGAGTCTGTGCTAGAAAACGGCGAAGAAGACCAAACGCGCTTGGATTACATCTTGAGCTCCTGGGTGTTTGAGAAGAAAGTCGTCGAGGAGATTTTTGGCGACCGTATCCATCGGGAAGTCGTGTCGAGGAGCGCGCTACTCGTGAAGTTTCTCGCCGAGACCAATAAGCTGAACGCGCACTATCTGGACGTGATCTGGCAGTCGTGTATCCAGAAAGACCAGACATTGGTGGACGAAATCCACACTCTCTTGATCGCGACGGTCCCCTATCTCACGAACGAGCTGCTGCTGCACTTGGTGGAAAGCATTCACGAATCGTTGCGTGGGAACCTGCGCCGGAACGAGCAGTTTCCAGAACTCATGTCGTTTCTGCAACGCTTGGCGACGAGCTCGCCAAGCTTTCTCATGGATCGGAGTTCAGACGTCACGACTGCGATTTTGCAGTTGTTGTGGTCGATCCAGATGCACTGTAGCATCGCGAATGTGCGGTTAAGTCGCAGTCTGCGTGATTTCTTCCAAGAAGGACTTCGAAGCGAGTATGGAGAGCCTCTGCGAAAGGTGTTCTTGAGCGAGTGCATTGAAGGAATCAAGAGGTCGTGTTTCCTGCCAACAGGGTCCTCGTCAGATCCTGCGGTTTTGAACTCGACTGCTGATCGAGATTCAGTTGCCTCGAAGTCGCTCGAGCTGCTCAAGTTTCTGATCGACTCGTACCGAATTGACCAAGCGTTGATCGTCGAGTCGATCGATGCTGAGCATGGACTGGTGTCATTGCTCTTTGACGAATTGGCTGCGTTTGTGCAACGGTGTGCAGAGAAGCAGAGCTCGAGCTATCGCACGTCGATCGGACACCGACTGGAGCTGATTCACTATGTTCACGTCAAGTCCCCGAAACTGGAGCTCACGGTCTCCCAGATCGATCGACTCTGGAACGTTCTGTCGTCGTCCCCAGCTGAAAGAGAGTTTTGCCTGATTTTCTTCAACCAGACCAGCGTGCGTGGTCAACAGCAACTGCAGCAACAGTCGATCGGGAATGGAGGAGCAGGGGCGTCGATTGGCACGATCTCGACTGCATTCAACATTGATGTCTGCCTGTACATTTTCAACGAGCTGCTGTGTAAGCAGACAGACTTTAAGACGCTGGGATGCCTGGGGTACAAGTGCTTCCACACCTACTTTGTGGGTTTGAATGCGCACCAGAAGCTGCAGAATGGCGGCGTTGCCCCAAACAAGGAGGATATGCTGAATGTGCTTGGGATCGATGCGTTATGGCGCATTACATTCGAAGCACCGATCGATGTCTCCGAGCTGGCAACAAAGGAGCTGCTCCGTGTGTACGAGCGATTCTCGGATGACTTGGAGGGGAACGACGAGTATGTGGACACGAGCGTGAAGGATTTCCTTCAGCGCGTTTTCCAGAAACTCTCAGATATCCACGACAGCTCCGTGGAATCGCTCAAGCTTGTTCAGCAGTGCACGAATCTCTTGAGCGGTCTGGTGACGAACCCTAGGAAGAAGCAGCAGTTTGTCGCGCATGGAATGAGTGGGCGTGGGGCGTATTTCAACGTAAAGATCGTGGCACAGCGAATCCCGACGTCTTCATCCTCTGGCAGCAATGTCGGAATGAATGGTCCTGGTGTGTCTCCGAGCGGGAATCAAGAAAACTCGATTCGAACAACCCAAGCAGTTGTGTATGCGCATCAAACCTTGTGGCTGTTCCGCAAGCAACTAGAGAAAGTCGTGGGGCATCCTCTGCAGCAGACAAAGATTCTCTCAGGTGGCTCTGCGATCTCAGGGGACCACAAGACGCTCGCGGAGCTGAATATTAACGAGACGTCAGAGTTGCGCGTGCTTTTGTTCAACTCGATTGTCCAGCGAGGGTCTCTCACTGCCGATCAAGACCATCCAATGACGTCGATGATGGATGGATCGGCAGGGCATCATCCTGGATCAATCATCGCGCGTGACGGCTCGTACTTTGAGATCCTCTTCCGGATTCTGGACATTGTGGCTGGGCAGTCTGTCCACGCATCATTGTGGAATTTCCTGAAGAAAATCCCGACTGCTGCTGAGCTGCTGGATCGGGTATCGAACATTGGACTCCAGGACAGTTGGGACGACGATGTGAGCATGAGCTCGCCATCAGAGAACGGAGCAAGCACCAATGGGAAAGTAGAAGACTGGTCGGCATTGCTGAAGACGAATTCGCACCACAAGGCGATTTACACGCTCCAGATCATGGACGCGCTCCTCCTCCCCGCGGACAACACGAAGATCGCGTTTGCTCGCTCGTACCTTCGACGCTTCATCCACGGCGGAGGCTTTCACGAAGTGCTGTCGTATTTCGTGAAAGCGAGCTTCCATACGAGCTCTTTCAACGAAGGAGCTGCCGTCGCGCTTCGCATCCTCAAGTTTTGCCTATTTGATTCGGGCCACAGTGAGTTGTATTTCTCGTTTGTGGACTCCAATGAGGCTGACGAAGCGGACTACACTGTGATCTCGCCACAAGCGGATGTGAATGTCGGAGCTACGAAGTCGAAGATTGTCATTGAGCAAAGCAGCTACGACAGCCTGGTGCAGAAGATCTCCGAGCTGGTTGTATCTGAGCACAACCGGTCGAAAGAAAATGCTGACAAGAAAATCACGCCTCGCATCCTGATCGATGCAATCAAAACAGTCGACTCGATCGTGTCGATCGCGAACGAAGCTGCTGACAAGTACATGGCTTCAGTCGAGCTCCAAGGACTGATCGCAACGATTCTCATGCGAAGTGAGTCAGACCAAGTGCGCGAGCAATGGCTCTCATCTCTCCAGTCGGTTTGCAAGGCTTCGAAAAACGCTGCGAACTTGATCTTTGAGAAGATGATCGAGTCAGTCGAGCACATCGAGCTGGTGGTGGTATCGTGCGACCAGTACTCTCGAATGTTGCGTTTCCTGGCTCAAGTGGAAGACTCTTCTCTGATCTGCAAAGCGCTGGCACAGACAGTACTAAACAAGCTTTGCGCTGGATTCTCCAACAAGTTCCTGGCGTGCAATGAAAGGTCTGTCGAGGTTCTGATTGGGTTCTTGGAGTTTTTACGCGACGCGCTGGTCTTCAACGTTGACGCGCGGGAGGAGCTAGCACGCGGAGTGGTGGACGTCGTGTACGAAGAGTGTCTGTTTACGCTTCCGTCGGTAGATCGTCAACGGTGTCCACTCTGTGTTTCGCTCGAAACGCGACGACCGGCGTTCAAGCTGCTTGCTACTGCGATCTCTTCGAATGCTGGCATTTTGCAGGATTTGCAAGTGCGTCTGAGTCGATTGTTTACCAGAAGCGATTCGCTCCAGTTCAAGTGGGGACAAGAAAGTAACGTGGAGACCCGTGGGATCGGCGAGCACGTTGGACTGAAAAATCAAGGCTGCTCGTGCTACATGAACTCTTTCTTGCAGCAGATCTTCATGCAACCAACTCTGCGACAAGGGTTGCTGGCAGCGAAAGTTGCACCTCGCCCGCAACCGAAGGAGCCGACAAAAGCGGAGGTCGAGAAGGAACCTGAACGGCTTGTGGGCTTCCGCGTGGCTGTGGAATGTGTCGGTGGTCGTGTGTACGAAGCGAATGTCGTTGGCTACGACGATTTGAGTGGACGCCATACTTTGCGATACGACGATGGAGGTGAAGCGAGCTTTGTGCTTTCCGAGGGGCGTCCAGGAAACGAAAACGGGCGGTATGCGATCTTGCAAAGCGAGCTGACTGGCACGGAAGCAACACTCGAAGTGCTGCGCCAGGTGCAGCGCACGTTTTGCTACCTCCGTGACAGCGAGATGCGGTATTACAACCCGAAGGCGTTTGTGGAATCGTGCAAGTGCCTCAATCTCGAGTTCTCCGTGTACCAACAGAATGATGCCACTGAGTTTTGCGACAAGCTGCTCGACCGACTAGAGACTGGGCTGAAGAGCACTCCGCAAGGTCCAAAGTGCCTTCAAGCTGCGCTGAGTGGTAAACTGATATCCCAGAAGCTGCCAAAGGACTGTGGGCATCGATATGAGCGCGAAGAGCCATTTATTCGTCTGGAACTGCAAATTCGTGGAAAAGAAAGCATCGAGGAGTCGCTCGCGGGCTTCGTGGAAGGCGAAGTCATGGACGGCGACAACAAGGTGGAGTGTGAGTTGTGCGCGACGAAGAAAGCGGCGGTGCGAAGAACGTGCTTTGGGGAGCTGCCGAACTTCTTGATCTTGCACTTAAAGCGTTTCGACTTGGACTACACGACGTTTGAAACAGTGAAACTGAACAACCGATGCTCGTTCCCGATGAATCTGAACATGAAGCCGTACACGAAGGCAGGCATTGAAGAGCTCGAAGCGTCTTCAAATGGAACTCCAGATGCCAGCGCTGTGGACGAAGACGTTGTCTCGGAAGCAGGATCGAGTACATCGGACGACTTCATGGGCGAGGCCAACGGGAGAGATCCGAACGCAGTAGCATCACCAACCTCGCCAACCGGAGGATCAAAAGCATCTCCAGTGCGCGCGGAGGACTCTGACGCAGCCAGTCAACTGGATCCAAATTTTGAGTATCGTCTGAAGGGCATCCTTGTGCACTCTGGCGTGGCGCAAGGTGGACACTACTACTCGTTCATCTACGACCACGTCTCTGAAAAGTGGTTCAAGTATGACGATGAAGACGTGTCGCCATTTGATCCCGCCAACATTGAGACCGAGTGCTTTGGAGGTGTCCAGCGTCGTTCGTGGCACGGATCCAGCAATTCCATGGAGATGGAGGTATTTAGCAATGCGCTGATGCTTTTCTACGAAAAGGTCATCCCCGTGACGAATCCTGATGGTGACAATAGCTCGGAAGCAATGATCGATGGTTCCACAGACGAAGAAGTCCGCTGCGAGTATGAAACGGAAGTCTGGAAGTCGAACGAAGTGTTTTTGCAGAACTCGTACTTGTTCGACGTCGAGTTCCACGAGTTTCTTCGAGAAATGGTGCAATCAAAGTATATTAAGGACGCACAGCCGCAGTCAGCAGAGTTGACAGCTCCAGGGGATGCTACCTTGTCTGTACCTCCTGCTGCGCCGACGTCGCTCGCCGAGACTCGTTCCGACGAAGTGACCCAGACCACGTTGACAGATGTGGGCGTGGAGTTTGTGCTCAGCGTGCTCCTCCACTCGAGAGAGAAGCACGGGATCGCTCGGTGGATCTCGGTTCTGGCTGCGAAGTTTGCCAAGTACAAGCAGATCTGCGTGCGCTTTTTCGATGCATTGTCAACAACGAAGCGCATCCAGTGGCTCCGCGGACTTGTCTTTGAGTGCCCAGACTCGATTGCGCGCCAGTCGTTTGTGCACTTGGTGTCGAGAGCACTGACAGCGTACGATGCGCACCTGAAGATCACCAAGGACAACACCGATGTGATCGTGTTGCGACGATTCGTGGAGGCAATTGCCGAATTCCTGGACCAGACGTCGGTCATGCAGCAGTCGCATTTGGAAGAGTGCTTCATGCTGATCCGCAACTGCGCGGAGATCAGTGCGACTGCGCGTGAGTGTCTGCAGAAGAGCGAGATGATCGCTCGATTAGTCAACTTCTTCTTGAGCGACCGAGCGCCGAGTGCGATCAAGGAAGCATTCCCGTCATCGCACATCCCGCCAACAACGAACCGCTACGCTTCGCCTGATTACCAGTACTTGCTCGAGGCGATCATCGCGATCTTGGGGCTACCACGCCGCAGCACAGAGCCGCTGCTGGCTGAGAGCAATACGCAGAGCCCTCACCGAGTGACTTTGTCAGAGAAGGCGGACGAAGCGTTGACCGAGATCTTTGAAGACTACCAGGTGAATGGAGGTTTGGGCGTAGAGGAGCTGGTAAAGTACCTTCGAACATCTGTGAACAGCGTGGGAAACGGCACGGGTTTGGAGCAAAATGCGCGTGCCATGCTGATGAAATACGGAAACAACGAGACGCCGCAACGCGTGGAATTGGATGGGTTCTTGACGTACTACACGGACATCGCTGCGACGTCGACGAAGAACGTGCTCCAGGATCTGCGCGCGTTTGGATTTGGCGAAGACCTCAAGCGGCAAACGCGCAACTTGCCGGCTGCGTCGACTATTTTAAGCGGTTTGAGCCCGCTCAGCCGTGGCGCGCTGCTGAACGACGTGTTCCTGGACTCCGCTTTGGAGGAAGACGCAGAGACGGTGGGCGATCTCCTGCTTCGCATCAGTATCGGAGATCGCAATACGTCGGCGATGTTGCTGCGGTCGCTCTTGCACTGTATGAACAGCACGGAGACGGGCTGGAAGGGTCAGCCAGTCGTGGAAGTGTGCACGCAGGTGATCCAGAACCTCTTGTCGTACGAGTTTGATTTCCAGCAGGAGCTGATTGAGATGGCGCTGGCGAACCCGGAGTTTGGCTTGATCGCGACGGCGGAAAATCGCGAGAAGATCCGTCTTCGGTACGTGAACAACAACCACGTGCCGCTCTTCGTGTACCGCCAGATCGTGACGATCCTGGAGCTGCAGAGCAAGATCGCGCTCGTCAAGACGTGGCTCGAGGAGCACCGGAGCGTATGGGAATGGATGTACGAGTGGCTTCGCGTGGAGTCGCTCAAGCCGAGTCTCGGTGGACGTCTCGCTGTGCTCTTCCGTGAGCCAGCGAAGCAGGACACGCTGATCCGGTTAGGCGAAGTGCTGAACATCCCGTACCGAGACGAAGAACGGAGCTACATTGTCGAAGGCGCGGGCTTTGACGACGTGAATGGCGTGTACAAGAGCACGTTGCACACGCACGACAACTGCTCGACGTTTGCGTACGTGAGTCCAACGTCTGGCGTCGAGTACACGTTGTTCCGCTGCTGCATGCCCAGCAAGGCGCGTCGGTGGTACATTTCGTACTCGCCGAACAAGAACCTGCTGGGAACGATGTCGGACGAAGACTATTACTTTGTGCAGTGCCACATTGAGATGGAGTCGCCCCCGGAGGACGGCTGGAAAGTGTGGTCGAAGAACGAGAAGTCGCTTCCCGGTCCGCCGACAGTGCGGCTGTACCACTCGACAGTGGGCGGCGTCACGGGCTCGTTGGCGAGCGGCGCGGACGATGACTTTGGCGACGCCGACGACGCGGATGTGGACAGCGCGGCCGACGTGGACGCAGACGTGGATGCGGACGCCGACACGGTCGAGTACGACGATAGCGAGGACGAGATCCGCGTGAGCAACGAGCGCTTCCAGGCGGTCCATCTGGACAACCAGGAGGACGGCAGCAGCGGCGCCGACGACTTCATGTAGTGTGGTATTGAACCAGCAGAATGGACGAGGGATGCAAACGAGAGCAACTCCGGTTGACTAGTGTACTTGGATATATGTGGACGATGTGACCAAACGAAGAAGTCCAAAGCGACGATGCGAAGAGCAGCATGAGCGCAACACAGCGCCAAACGGGGATGCACGAATTCTATGCAGTCGACTGACTGAGTTTCAGACGAGGCGCATGCTAGTAGGCATGAAAGAAGAGGAAGAGCAATGCGAAAGAGGGAACGTATGAGGGTTGCTATCTATAATATGAATGTGAATGTATGGATTGACTGCGAGTGGGTGTTTCTTGTCAACAGCAAGCCGATCCGATATCAAATCAATCTGCATCAATGAGCACTCTTCCAGAGCAGAATGTAGCCATGTTGGGTCGACAGTTGCGCTTGATAGCCAGTTCACCATTCCATTTGATTGGCTAACATTCTCATTCTGGCCTTTATGATTGGCTCATTCTGTGTATGACGGCGCGAACGAAACGCATCCATCAGCGACATTCACTTTGATTGCTGCACGCCTTTGCTTGCTTGTGTTGGCTCGCTCGTGTCCTATTGAATTGAATTGACATGAGCATGATGGTGTTCAAAGAGCCAGTCTAGCCAAAGCTGCTGCACCGCCACCTTTTGAGCAACAACATTCATGCCTGCCATTTGCTTTACACATTTTTGGTCCAACGCGCGCGCCACCTGGTTGAACTTGTAAAGGCGTGGTGTTTTGTTCAGATTGTCGACCACCGCCTTCTTCTTCTTACAATCGATCCCCACTGAGCAGCCAGCATGGACGGCGGCCATGCGAGCGCGCGTGTGCGCATGAGAAGGCGCGTTGTCGTCTTCTTCTTGTTCTTAGGCTCTTCCCAATGCTGAATGAATACGCGCAGAGAAGGATGCCGCGTCCTTCCTCAGGATTGCATTTTTGAGTCAATCTACCACAACAACTCCTGGGACTGTGCTTGGTCGATCGCCTCTAGTATTAAGATCGGATGGATGCGTTACCTGCTTTTAGCCTGTTGAGTGGTGTTGAAAACCATATGGAGGTGACGAAAACCAGCGTTCTGCCTGCCTCCTACTGACTTGATCCGCACAAAGAGAGCAAACCAGAAGGGCAAACGGTGACGACCGGTTGGGCACGTCGCGTTGCCAGATGCGAGGTGCCAGTTAACGCTCGAGCTGATGTGAACAGCACGCTCCTGTTGCTCTTTTAGGACCATTTCGCCACCGTTCCCCAGGAGCTGCTGTTTGTTTGCTCTCTCTCTTCTCTTTCCGACAGTCAGCGCCGCACACACAATCTGCTTATCTGCGTTTGCTATCAATGGGATGTGGGTGAGAATGCTGCTGTGCGTTTTCCTGTCCCAACTGGTTGCTGCTTTTGCTCCATGGCACACACATAGAGCGAGTGAGCGAGCGAGGCAGCCAGTGTTTGTGGTTCAAAGCTCGGGCTTCTCGCCAACCCTCAACATCCCACGAGTTGGCTCAACAATCAATCAACTGAGCAAGCGATCGCGCCTGAAACCGAACCAGAACTGAGCCAGGAGAGCTCAGCGAGCTACGCGACACCACGACGCGCCGGCGCTAACGCGAAAACAGCTCGCACTGAGGAAAAAGCGAGCGACTGACCGATCAACCGAGCGTTCGTCCATCTGTCCGTCCCAAAACGTAGAAATCAATCCATTTGGCGACCCAGTGCTGCAGCGTCGTCGTAGTGGATCGACGCACCCACCCTTCGCCCCGGCTACTCTACTGTATAGTACTCACATCCCGAGAGCTGACTCGTTTCTGGGCCGCAACGCGTATCGTTCTTTCGAGTCGCTTTCCTACAGCGCTCCTGGCGCTCCTCTCCGCATCGTGGTACTGCTGTCTCATCTGCAGCACTCGCGGATTCGACACTCAAGCCCCAAGTGCATCCATCCGGTCAGCCAGTCAGCCACGTAGCAAAAGCAGTTTACAAGACAAGCCAGAGTTGGTGCCCGACCTCTCCATCTCCAACATCTCTCCACTCGTCCTCGTCTCCCAGTCCGAATTGAAGACTGCAACACAAACAAGACAAGCTCACGACAGACAAGACACGACACTTCACACCACAATGGCTACGGAAACGGAGATGCCGCCACCACCGCCGCCTCGCGCCCGCGGTCGAAGCGCCTGGAGCCGCTGCGATGAAGCCGTGGCGCGCATCGCCCCCACGTCCACCACGACCTGCCAGGTGTGCTTGTCGTCGATCGCGCAGGGCGAGTGGCAGCTCGGCGTCATGTTCATCCACGTCGAGGGCTTCATGCTCATGGAATGGTACCACCTCCAGTGCTCGTTCTGCATCCCTGGGGGTGGGCTCCAAGACGTGCTCGAAACCGCGCAGAGCGAGATGACCCCCGCGCAGAAGCAACAGTTTCAAGCGGCGTACGAGAGCCTCCTCACCAACGGCAGTGGTGGCGGCTCCGTGGTGTCGACGGTGACTCCTTCTCCTCCTCCAGCGATGGTTTCCGCGACGATGGTATCGTGATTCTTCCCATGGAGCAACACAAGTTGTGTGTGTGTTTTTTGTAGATGTTGAGTCTTGTTTGGGTGTATAGAGATAATCCACCATTTTCCACCAGTAGCGTGCCTAAACAAACCTCGTATATGTGCAGTAGCAGTTAGTTGTTGTCATCCACCACCACCGGAAGGAAGACCAAGAGGGACGAAGTCAGTGAAGAGCTACCATCAGCAGCAGCCATCACTGTGTATAGTTCGAAAGAAACAAAAGTGAGTCCACCCACCATATATTAAAACCTCAACCTTCACATCCCTCACCTCGCTCCCTTCAGCTCACTCATTCGTTTTCCATGCACACGTTAGTCCTCTTTCTCGGCCGACATGGTCTTGAGCGACCACTTGTCGCGCTTGATGTCGAGATGCAGTGGTGCCCAGTGCAGCTTCTCCGGGAGCACCTGCGGGCCTTTCTTCGTGACTTTGTTCAGCTGCTCTTCGATCAATTGCTCCGGCACCACATACACGTACTGGCCGTTAAAGTACTTGATCATGTTGAGGTGCTGCAGCGTCGCGATAATGTCCTCGTTCTTGATTGACGTCATCTACACAATCAAGCAAGTAGACACGTACACACCAAGGTTAGTGATGCTATGAACGAACCAAAAACACCATCGTGTACACTAACGCACCCTTGTGAGCTCCATGATCGACACCTCCTTCTCGGGGTATTCCTTCAAGATGCGCAGCAACTCTTTTGTCCAGTAGCTCCGGTAGCTCACGAGCCCCAGATCCGAGAGCGGTTTCTCGGGCGAGCCCACTTTCTCCTCTTTCTTGCTTAGCTCGTAGGAAAACTGGATGATAAAGTTGCCGTAGCCCTTGCGCTGATGGCACGGGAACGTGAGGATGCACGCGAGGTTGTACCCGAGCTCCGAGTACTTCTCCTTCGAGTAGTAGCCCACCGGGTGGAACCCGCGCGTGTCTACTTCACAGACGATGTAGAACAGGAATGGGTCCACGTCGTAGTAGAGCGTTTTGTGATCCAAAAAGAGTCTGCAGAGAGCAGTAAGAATCATACGACAGTGAGTGAGGTGTGAGCCATTCAATTCGCCAGACTGGGGGATAGTGTAATACATTTGCGAATCCGGAGGAAACACTTACTTGGCAAAGTAGCAGAGGTTCTGGCAGTAGATCTTGGACACGGCGCCGTCGACCTCAAAGACGCTCAGGTTCTCGTGGCGGTAGATTTCGTTCCCAGGCGGATGCTAATCATAACAGAACAGCAATGGGGAACGTGAGCCAACGATCAGGTTGTTTGAGCCCAAAGAGGACGACAACTTACCCGCGCACAGGACTTCTGCTGCTGGTGGAGCGCGAGTTCGCGCTTGTGCACGAAAAACGCCATGCAAAACTCACAGAAGTTGAGCTGAGCATAGAGCCAAGCAACAGACACATACACAAAGTTAGCTCAGCATGGGCTTATACTGATGACAGTCAACAGCACAACGCACGCAGTCGATGTTGCCGTCTGGGAAGAATTCTTTCGGGAACGGCGAGAAGTACCACGCGGCCATGCGGTAGCGACCGATCTCCACAAAGCGGACATTCTAATACAACAGTCATACAATGAAGACATCAGTTAGCCAGAGATACTGCCGGATTATCATATACTATCCGATAAACGTAACGTACTTTGACTTTCGTGACTTCTTCGTGCTCACGAATACTCGCCGCGTCCATGCCTTCGTGCTCGTCGTGTTCGTCGGGCGGCGCGAACTCATGGTCGTCCGCGGACGGCGCCTTGCGCTTCTGCGCGCGCGTGCTGCGAGGCGCGCCAGATCCAGCGGCGGTGCCGTCGTCCCCACCTGCAGCAGCAGCGCTGGCGTCCGCAGCATTCGCGGTGGTGTTCTTGGACGCCGTCGCGCGGCGCTGCTTCTCCTTCTCCTTGGCGTCCTTCTCCTGCAGGTTCTTCATCTCTACGAGTGGGTAATCGCACGCATACGGACTGTTTATTAGCAATGCGCGGCCGCGTACATGTAGTTCCCATGGGTCGCCATGCACCGTAATGTACCTTCATCCGTGCCCTGGCGCACGATCTCGTGCTCATTGATCCATTCGTCCATTCGGCGATTAAACTGCACACAACCACAGCAATTAGAGATCCACCCGGACACATGGTTGATACCTGACACGCAGATCATCACGACACGCTCAGCATGATCTGCGTCACACCCACCTCATGCCAGTGCACGTAGTACTTGAATTTGTCCTTGCCGATCGCCCCTGTCAAGCAAAGATATACACATAGACGCACACATTTGAGTTAGCATGCGCTGGATCGTAGTCATTTGCGCTCTCTCTCTCTATCTTGCTCTTTCTCTACAGCCACTCACTACGGTCGATGACGACACACGTGCGCTCCGCCTGTCCCATCCATCGCGCTACGAGCGTCGCACCGACGGGGAAGCCCGGCCCCGCCGCCGCCGCGCTTGTCTGCGCATCGTCCTGCTTCTTGCCTCCGCCGCCCATTTTCAGATTCAAACTGCTGAAAGAAGCAACAACAGAAGGAGGACCTGAGCAGCTCGCAATATCTTTTTACAAAGGTATATGCAAGT
>JAADVN010000311.1:0-22148 GCA_023335535.1 Globisporangium spinosum | reverse complement strand
GGCGCCCCTCTTGGACAAGAAACAACGAGTAGGAAGGCAGGCAGAAACAGACAGACTCACACACTCACTTCTCATTTTACCTCAATATCAACAACCGCCTTCCACTCAAGCTCCTCGCCTCGCCATCGACTTCGCCTCTTCACCTCTCTCCTCACACGACCGTGATCCTCACCACCCAACGCTTCCTCGCTCTATGCCAGACCAGCGCTCATCTCGCTCGGTCCTCCGGCTGCGTTGTACCAGGTCGTTACACCTGGGCTCCTTCGTAAAAGCGCTCTTTGATGCCTGTGGCGTACATGGAGACATTAGACGAAAGAAAGTCAATGAGCAAATACACCTCCTCACCCGTCCAGCGCCTGTTTCCTATTTTCGCTCGCCCCGCGCTCTCCTCTCTCACTACTGGTTTGACTGCAACTGACTACCTGTGATCCTTGTCTCCGTTTGTGGCTGTTGTGTTCGTGGCTATTATGTTCGTGGCTGTCAGTGGACGGCGGTTGAGAACGAGAAAGCGTATTTTAGCCAATAAAATCAAACCTACAGACGCTGTTGTAGACCTTCTTTGCTGGCGAGAGCAGGTATCTGTGTGAAAAAAAAAGTGCAGCTGCAGGTATCCGCAGGTTTGCTCTGATTGGCCAGTTTTATCTGCAGCTTCCAACCTTCCAACCGTGAGAAGGACTAGTGCTGATTCATACTCAGGTTCCAAATACCTTTTAAAATTCTCTAGCATATTTATGTATACAAAAAAATCCATTTTATCTACCTTGCAACCCTTTATACCCATTATATAAGGATGAATATTCTTCCGTCTTTTTGCTGACTGGCCAGTCTCACCCAATCTTGAAGCATGTCAGAGGCGAATCACAACGCATCCCTCAACCGTCCTCATTCCCCGTTCCTTTAGCCGATAGCCGCTCGCGTTTGCTGTTGCTTCGCTAGATCATCTCTCTCCTTAAGGCGCCATGGAGGACGTGACGGTATTCAAGCTCGTGTCGATCGTCGCGATCTGGCTCGTGGGGCTCGTGGGCGGGCTCATCCCGGCGCTGCTGGCATCCAAGAAGCGCCGCTCGCCTGGCGTGGCCCATCTGCTGAGCGTGCTCAACGCGTTCTCCGGCGGCGTGTTCCTCGCCGGCGGCTTCTTCCACCTGTTGCACTCAGCGATCGAGAACCCGGCGCTGCGCAAGTGGTCCACAGTGGACGACGGCAAGTACGAGTTCCCCTACGCCGAGATGTTCTGCACGCTCGGCTTTCTCGGTCTGCTGCTGCTGGAGCAGGGAGCCCACGCGCAGATGAGCGGCAGTGGCGGCGGAAGTCAGAAGACCAAGAGTTCGAGCGGCTCCAAGGCGGCGTACGTGCCAGCCAAGAACGACGACGACGACGACCTCGAAGACGACCTGGACGCGGAGTTTGGCTCGCGCCACGGCGACACGAGCGACACGTACGTGGAGGATCTGGACGACGACGAGGAGCATGCGTTGCGCGGCTTTCCGAACGAAAAGAAGCGCTCGCAGCACAGCGGCCATCACCACCACGCAGGCCACTCGCACATGGTCCCTAGTGATTCGTCTGGCTCGTCGTCGCTCGCAGTGGCGATCGTGCTCTTCATCGCGCTGTCGTTCCACTCGGTGCTCGAAGGGCTGGGCATCGGCGCGCAGAGTAGCTCGGCCTGGGGCGTGTTCATGGCGATCGTGGTGCACAAGGGGCTCGCGGCGTTCGCGCTCGGGTCGGGGCTCGTGCAGAGCAGTCTTAAGACGGCGCACGTGATCCTCTACATGGTGCTCTTCTCGTTCATGAGCATCATTGGCATCATCATTGGCTGGATCATCGCTGCCGACTCGTCCGAGGACTCGGCCGCTGCGGGCATCTGCGTCGCGCTCGCCTCGGGCACGTTCATCTACGTGGCGGTCATGGAGGTGATCCCGCAGGAGTTCCCGCGCCACGGCAGCGGAGACAAAGCCTCCCACACGACGCAAAAGTCGCTTGCGCTCTGCGTGGGCTACGCGGTCTTTGGGTTGCTCGCCAAGTGGTCCTAAGCATGCATTTTTGATTTTTGCCTGCTGTTCATGTTTCAAACACCTCATTTCGGAATCAAGAATCAGGCAGGAATCATAAGGTTGCTTTGTTTTGTTTTTGTTTTTGGTGATAACCATTTTGCAAACGTAGTTGTTACCATTGTCTGTCTGGTCCGTTCTGTACACTCGATAGTCGCTACAAGACGCTTCTTCTTCTTCTTCTCACTTCGCTCACCACATCCAACGATTATTCTTTTCTCTCTCTTGCTCTGGATCTCTCTTCACAGCTCAGTCAGCTTATGCGTCAAGGCGCAGCTGGTGCACGGCTTCTTCTAAAGACGCAGCAGGGTCCACAGCGGCACCTTCGTCGTCGTCGCCACTGCCATTCCCACCGCCGTGGTGTTCAAGCCCCTGGTGGTACTCGAGACCGAGGTCGCTGTCGTGACCTCCGCCCAAGTAGTCGCCGCGCTGGTGGATGCGCTTGTGCTGCACCTTCAGGCGCTTCGAGCCGATCTGGAACCCGTTCATGCTCGCGATCGCGGCGTCCGCAGCCTCCGCGCTGTCGTAGCTCACGAAGCCAAAGCCCTTGCTCTCGCCCGTGATCTTGTCCATATACACCTTGGCGCTGATCACCGAGCCGAACGGCGCGAACGCAGTCGCGAGGTCGGCGTCCGTCAGGTCATGCGGCAGGTGGTAGATGAACAGATTCGCGCCAGCGGGACCTTCAAGCTGACTGGTCGCGCGCGAAGCCTTCGCAGCGGCATCGACGCCAGCACCGCCCAACACCGCAGCAGCAGCAGCGCTAGGCGATCCAAGAGCTGCACCACCTGGCGACACACCTGCTGGACCAGGGGATCCAGCCATACCCTGACCGTCAAAGCCAGCGTTCGGGAGTCCGTTGAACGCGTACGCATTGTTCGCGAATGCGTACGGGTTGTAGTACATGAACGAGTTCGTCGGGCTGCCAATACCGCCAGCACCTGGTCCAGCAGCGGACACGGCGGCAGCAGCAACCGCAGCGGCGTTGAGACCTGCAGCCTGCGCGCCGAAAGCCTGCATCTGCTGCATGTACTGCTGCTGCAATTGCTGCAACTGGGGGAACGGCAAGCCCGCGGTCGGTGGCATCTGCCAGTACGCTGTCGCGGCGGCAGCAGCCATGTTGCGCGCACGCTGCAGACGCTGGCGGCGGCTGTCGGCAAACTTGACGACCAGCGGTGACGTGCCGCGGTCCATAGTCACGTTGCCGTTCACCTCTTCAATCGCCGAGAGCGCCGAGTTGCGGTCCTTGAACTTGAGGAACGCGCAGCCCTTGCTCTGGCCCGTCGCCGGGTGGCGCAGGATGTACACTTCTTCAATCGCGCCAAAGAGCTCAAACACTTCGCGGATCGCGGCTTCGTCCGCGGTCTTCGGGATCATGCCAATGAACAGCTTGTGCTCTTGCGATGCTGTTGCAATAGAAATGTTTCAGCGACAACAAAAAGCCTTGTCAGCAATAAGATACGGAGCTTGACAGTGAACAACAGCATACTCAACAGCACAATACAATGGCAACGTACCTCCAGCTTGGCCTTCGGCAGGACGCACTTGAAGCGGGTTGATAGACTGCGGAAGCGTGACCTTGTTGTGCAGCTCGGCGATCGCCTGCTCCGCGGCTTCGCGCGTGAAGAATGACGCGAACGCGCAGCCGCGGTGCGCGCCAGTGAGCTTGTCGCGGATGATCACGAGATCTTCAACGGGTCCGAACGCTTCGAGCACGGGGCGCAGGTCGTCTTCCTCCATCGTGCGCGGCACTTGGCCCACAAAGAGCTTCACGGGTCCGCTGCTGGCGGCGGCGCTGTTGTCAAACTCGTTGCCGTACTGCGCGCCATGGTACTGTTCTTCAAACTGGTGCTGCTGCTGGTGCTGATGGTGTTGCGCGTAGTCCGCGCTGCCATTCGGCTGCTGTTGCTGGTGGTGGTGGTATTGCTGCTGCTGCTGGTGCTCCATATTAACAAAGAGTCACGCTTACGATCGACGGACGGACGGACTGAACGGCTGATTGACTGACTGACTTACTGACGGAACACTACGCACAGGCACGACACACGCAGAAGGAGAGGGACGGGGCGGGCGAGGGGGGCGACAGCAGGAGCAAGGCGAAAAAGATTCTCTCTCTCTCTCTCTCTCTCACTGGCGACGGCTTGAAGGGGAAGAGGGGCGAAGTGCTGCGCGGGCGGTTATGGAATCGCTGCCTGTGGTGCTGCCTGTGGTGTGGAAGCTAAGCTGCTGCTTTTGGCTTTGGGTCGTTTCTTCCGAAATGAAGTTGGGTGGTTATGTGTTTTTGCGACCAAGGGGGGCAAGGTTGGGGTTTTGTGCTGCCAAGATGTGCAGCGATCGTACCGGTTGTAGGTACCGGTACTGCTGAGTGAGTGCGAAACGCTTTTGGTACCGGTTTTGGATACCGGTATTCGTAACAGCCTTGCAACAACCCAATCTGAATTTCAGGTCTGAAACTGACAGTGAAACAGCCAGAAAGATCACAGGATTTGTGAACCTTCAACCAAATCAGGCAGCAATGCAAAACTGACTGACCACAGGATAACCTTTGAATTCTCGCGCGCTCACGCTTATCGTATCGCAAATTTCATAGACAGACATGCCTTGTCAACGGAGTCGATGATGATCCCCACTGATTCATCTCGGGCTTTGCAGCATATGAGGGTAAGCGACTCGCTCTCTAGAACACAGTGCCGTCGCTCTTGATCGTGATCGGCGGGCCACCGTCGGCGCGCTTCTCCTTGGCAATGACGCGGCCAGCTTTCCAGCTGCCACCTTCGAGCATCTGTTGGAAATGACGATTTATAGAAATGGTGAGGTGTGTGTGTGCAAACGGTGCTCAAGGAAATCAACAGATCAACACACATACCTTGACGAGGGGGAACACTTCGGCAGTGAAGTTGAGTCGCTCGAGAATGATCTTGTGAATTTCATCCAAGAGCGCGACTGTGAGCGCGCGCCACTCGATAATCACCTCCGAGCTTGGGTCAAACTCATCGGTCAGGATCTTGCTGTCCTTTGGAACCAGGACGCCGAAGTCCACCAAGAGACCGCCGTTGCGGTATTCCGGAAGACCTGTTCTCAACAATTGCAGCACAAGAACATGAGTTAAAATTTCGATTCCCTTTGCCAGCAACGAAACTAGCGAAACGTACCAGTCATCAATCCGAGATCCGTGATCTTGAATCCGTATTCCTGCGCCAAGTAGGAAACGCACAAGTCGATGGTCAGTAGCTGCACGACACAACTGGAAGCATCAGATCATGTTCACGTACCTGAAGAGGCTCCATCAGCGAGTATGTGAGCCATTGAGAGAGCTTGTGGAAGCACACAAACTTCGCCGCCTTCTCGCTCTCAGGTAAGTATCTAAAGGATGGAAACGATAAGCATCAGGACAGGATTGGCAGTATGGTGTCACAACAGCATAAGATACTTACGATAGCTCCCAGACATCTCCCATGTTCTGGCCGCCGACACGGGTGCGGCTCTCCGGCCAGATGTCTTGCAGACCGTAGACGACAACGCGCCACAATTCAGTGATCGACACTTCGTTCTGCTCGTTCTTGTGCTTATTCAAGTAGTCCACAAGGTTGCCTGTTCGATCCACATTTCACAAGAAGAATATTAAAGCTGGAGCCACAGCCGGATGAAAACCGGTCTCCTATCATACCTGGTCGATTCGCAGTGCCATCCGGTCCAGCAAAAAACTCTGGGTGAGCCTTCAGGCTAACTCCGAGGCGCTAAAGACGATGCACAATGCTGTAAGCAACGATAATATCTAAAATAGGTACGATCTCAGGTTGACGCACCTTCAGCAAATCCGTTCGACCAGCGCAGCCAACGAGCGGGTTTGCTTCATCCTATCATAACAGCACGGCACTATGGTTGGACCGAGAAGATTGGCAGTTTGAGATGCTACACGTATTGTATCGTACCACTTGGAAGGCTTTCGAGATCGCATCGCTTGACAGGCTGGCAAGAGCATCCGCATCCGAGCAGTGTGGGTTCAACAGATCCGAGCTGAACGCGCCTTGCAAGAACATGTGCAAGCTTGCGATGCCGAGACCTTCACTGCGACTGTAGTAGTCCTCCGTGCCAGGTTCCTTGAATTTCCATGTAGGTCCGGCGCCAGCGTCAAGCAAGACGCTCACAAGCGCCAAATCGATCAGTCGGCGTGCCTTCTCCAGCGCATCGCAGTCCCAATCAGCAGTCATCTATCCAAGAGGAAGATACACAACACATCGTTAGAATGACATCGTCCTTCATTGACTCCACTCACAAACACACACAAAAATATGCTCACCTTTGCAACGCGCTGCGGGTTGCCTGTTTCAAAGTGGCGCCACCTATTTGAACAGCACCAACAAACAATGAGTCGCGCATTCAGTTGCATCTATCAGTTAGAATGTCAACACTACATCCGTACGCACCTGGAGTGGAATGGCACCGATGCGATATCATCCGGGTACGACTGGCGGATCACCTGGATCACATAGTCCGCAGCGTCCGGGATTTTGTCAAAGTCCACGCGGAAGCTCGGCAGCGTGTTGTCCTTTGCGAGCGCGAACACGCGCTCGCAGCCCTCGCGCACCGACACGAGCGAGCGCAAATATTCAACACGGTCGCTCTCACTCGCCATCTTGACTGTCGTTCTTCTGGTTCTTCAGGGTTTTGCTCTTCTTGGGCTGGCTGACGCTCGCTTGTGACTGCGGGCGCGTTTTCGCAAATGGCGCTTGTTGCTCTGCTTGCGCACGCGTCCGTCAGTCTGGTGTCACTTGCTTGCCCGAGAGTGAATGATCGCGCCGAATGGCTGCTCCTCTCTCTTTTGGGGCTGAATGCGAGTTTTGCAATCTCTTCAATCGCATACCACAGAATATTGATCAATATCCATAACTAGAGGTTTATGCAGCTAAAAATGTTATTTTCGACTTCTATGAGGTAATAACTGTGCATTTGCAACATGTAATTACACAGGAAAATGTCTATTCAAGGCATCCAAGTTGCATGCGCATCTGCATGCTTGGATTCACATTCACAGCGTCTCTGCTAAAGTACGAGGGTGACCACCACTCCGTCACTTCAAGCCGCAACGTCCTCCAATTCCGCATCTTGATCAAAGTAAAGGTTGCGGACCTCGCGATGCATTATCATCAAGTGAATCAGATTTTCTCAGATACGGACGAGCTGCTTGGCTTCAACTTCAACGGCTGCTTCATTTTCATTTTTCACTTTTTCACAGATAAAAGCCAGAAGACACAATAGCAATATTGTCGCGAGCTCACTCACAATTCCTGAGGAAGGCTACGAGCGCTCAAGACGCTCTTCGCTGCGAGACCCACGCGTCTTTCTGCCTGCGATCTGCCTGAAACCTCGCGATCTGCTGCTGGGTGCGGTCCATGAAAGCGTGACTGCTGCTGCTTTTGTTGTCGCGCTCTCTGGCTGTGATGACTCTGTGGATGGTCTGCTACTGAGTGGCGTAGAATGCGCGATGGATGTGGCTGAGGCCAAGGTCGTCGTGGTACGCGGCGTTTACCAGGTGGTGGCTCATCGCTATTGTTGCGGTGCATCTTCGGTATCTCACGTGTTGCCGCTGGGTTCTTCACGATTGCGTTCAAATAGTGTGAGGTGGGATGCGTGTGTCTGAAGAGCTCTTGGCGTGCTGTATGCAATGTAGACGGTGTCTCTGGAGATTTGGAGCGCAAATCGCTGCTTCGCTTGGCGCTCAGTGAGGGCGAAGACGCCGAGTCATGGGAACGCTTGAACAGCGTTTCGAATGACGGAGTATCATCTTTCGGCTCTTCCTGAGAGGCGAGCTGCACTCGTTTGGGCGATGATTTGTGGCCGTGTGCAGCATCGTCCTCGCTGCTGGCCACGCGTCGTTCTGACATCCCCTTGGTGTTGGTGTTGGTATCGATGTTGAGATGACTGGGGCCTTGGAGAACGCTGCTGCTGCTGGTGTTCGTACTACTGAAACTCTGCGGCTTCTTCAGGCTCCAATCGGTCGCCACTGTGCATGACCTGCTTGAGGGAGTCGGACCTCGCGAGTGCCTGGTGTGTGTTGAAGCAGCTTGGCATCCCCGCCGCTGGCAGACCTCCAATCTGATGCAGTGTGTCGGCTCGAACGCCCAGTGACGAGATCAAGCGATCTACAGTGCGTCCATTATTGGAGAGCTCCTCTCGCAGCAGTCGGTCTTCGTCCATCCAGGAGCTGAGCTGGTCGAGGGAGGTGAGTCCCATCACTCGCTTGCGCGCGTTCCCTGCGTCTTCGCGCTCCTGCTGTTTACGTGCGCTCTCACGCTCTCCCTCCAGCTGCTTCTTCTGTTTCGTAGCGTCTTCCCGGTCTTTCGCTGCTTTGGCTTCTGCGGCTTCCTTGCTGTCGATGCCGAGAATATGCCGGAGCTTCACGATGGTCAGGCCCAGGTTCTCGATCACCTGTCGCTGGAGGATCTCATGAAAAGAAGAACCATCTGACTCATTGTTGCCGTGTTCCTCGGCAGACTCTGGATTGTTGTCGTGCTCTTCGTCACTGTGCTCGGGCACTTCGTTGGACTCGAATGCGGTACGCTCCCAGTCAAAAACTCGCCCTGGATGGTGACGATCATTTGACTGCTGAAGATGGAGCTCGATTTCCTGGATGCGGTGCATCGTGTGCTGCGGGAGCTTCGCCAGCTCGCTTTGCAGCGCGCTATCACTCTGAGACTCGCCTTCGTTCTCTTTCGATGCTGATCTGCCAGCAAGAACGTCGGTGGTGCGACTCGCCTGGATTTCTGCGCATTCCAGACGGTGCAACACATCGTCAACGTCAGCGGAGGACGCCAGAAGCCTGCTTCTTATCGGGAGCAGGCTCAGGACCTCCATCTCGCGCTGCTTCTCGGCTTGTTCGATCGCCTGCTGCTTCGCCTCCGCGTCTTTTTTTGCGGCTTCAGCGGCAGCTTTCGCGGCTGCCTGAGCGTCTTTCTCAGCCTTGAGCTCTGCGTTTCGCTGCTGTATCATTGATCCAAACGTCAGATCCAGCGTCTCAACGATCGCTTGCGTGGCGAGCGGCAGCGTGGCGCTCTGCATATTCGCTATGAGTCCGCCAGATGGATTCGAGTTGTCAGCTGTAGCACCACCTTCTTCTTCGTCCAACTGCTTGTGTCTCTTCTCGAAAGGCTGCAACGTGAGCAAGAGTACTTCGTCGATCGCGTTGGAGACCTAGCGGATGTTGGCGGCCGTCTTGGTGCTGATCTCTGTTGTTTCTACAGGCGAGTCGGAGGGATTTCCGCTTGTTGCGTCTTTGTCTTCTTCTTGTTCTCGGCGGCTTCCATCTCTTTTTGTTTGCGAGCTGATACTCGCAGCTTTAGGATCTCTTCGGCAAAAGAGTCTTCTTCCTCATTTCCATCAGGCGGTGAAGGTGGTGGCGGATCTTCGCCATCGCTGAATCGTCTTCGTCGCGTCGGCATCTGGAGTTTGAAAGATGACGGGAAAGCTGGCCTTGAAGTTGGAGATCCTGGTGGGTCACTGGGTTTGCCTCCATTATCGCGACGGTCCAGCTTGTCTTTCCGGAATCGCGTGCTCTGCTTGAGTGCTGCAGTCACCTCGTCGCTTGTTGGTGATGAGCACTTTGGTGCTTTCCGCGTTGTTGTTGTGCTTTCGTGCTTTGACTCGCGTCCAGAGGAGATCAGGCGGTGCAGTTCGTCGATGTCGTTGCCAATCAGGTTGTCGATCGAGTCGTCTCCAAGTGTGTCGGGAGGGTCGATATCTCCCGAGATGAAGGACGACAACGATAAAGCAGGGGGCGATGGAGATGGAGATACTGGCAGATTGTCTTTGGTTCTTGCTGCAGGTTGTGCTGCTCGCTGGAGGTTCATCTTTTGTGGAGATAGCGTCGGTTTGTTTGTTCTCTGTTCAGTGGGGTCACGCTTGGAGGCGGTTGATGTCAACACCGAAGCCTTTGGTTTGGGAATCTCACGAAGCCTCAATTTCGGGATCTGGATCAGCGACGGCTTGGGTCTTGGTATCTATGTGAGCTTCGGCATCGGTCTAACCGCTTCTTCGTCCTCTCGATCGCTCTCGTCCGACGTAGCAGCAGGACACAGGTGAGCAAATGCTCTTGGCTTTGGCTTTGCGATGGGAGGTTTGGCAACCGATTTACTACTGGCTTGAAAGCTGCGTTTGGCGCCATTCGTGACCTTGAGCTTTGAGGATCGCGGTGGTGATGGATAGCGCAGTGACTGCGACGGAGGCGGCGTTGAAGACGACAGCGAAGTGTCAGTGAATCCACCAACATTACGAACTGATGCGTCTCTGGTTGTGCTAGACTTGTGGGAACTTGCTCGGAAGTTGAAGATCATCGTGTCGAGCGACGCGCTGTCTTCGCCATCGTCGTAGATTGAGATCCCAGTACCATCCTCTAGGTCTGCAGAGAGTTCGCTCTCGTATCCGATCTCATCGTCAATGCTGGAATCGAACGACAGCTCCAGCACCACCACATGCAGCAATAGCAGCTTTGAGAGCAGCGAATGGCGTGGCTTTTCCCAAAAGAGACGCAAAGAGAGCTCGCCCCCACTCCCAAACAGTCGCTTGTTTCAGATTGCCTCGCGTCTATTTTATCCGCTGGCATGTGGGTGGAAGCTGGAGGTTGCATCACGCGACCTGATCATCAGGAGCGAAACCAATGTGCTGCTACAGACTCCCAGCCATCAAAGCCTTCCAACGGAAAACATAGTTCTCAGTTTGGTGTGAGCACGGCGGTACAGAGTAGATTGAGCGATCTAACTGCTGGTGATATTCAGATCCTTCGCGGATATACTTCTTCAAAGATGAGGAGGGAGATTCAACTGAACGAAGGATGACATTTTGGCTGAGGATGTCTGGATGTAGGACGGGCGACAAGGGAGCCACGGAGCCAGCACCTCAGCCGATGGAGGCATCTCGCCCTGGCAGACGGACGTGCTTGTCAGAGGATCTTTCTAGCCAAACGTAGCTCCTCTCTCAACCTGCTGCAGCAGTCCAAGAAACACAGGAGCGACGAAAATGCGACTCTGCTGCGCTGCGAATACCCAGTGAGAAGAGCAGAAAGTCGGTCAGTCGGCGGTTGCATTCTGTTTGGGTTGCCTGTTGTTGTGATGTACAACTACGGGAGAAACTAAGTTGACAAGAAAGTGAACCGTTAGACGCTCGAAGGATCGTCACCATAAAGCTAATAATCCTCTGTGTTGAGATCTTAGCCGCTGCCAACGCACAAAAAATATCAAGTGTACCAACCAGCCCCAGATCATTGGCTGTGTTACGCAAGTTTCATTTGTAATGAAGCTCGAGTTCGCATGTAGCACGCGAAGGAGTGAGATGACCAAAGTCGATCAACTCGCTCGCTTCCACACCACACACAGCTCTCCTTCTTTTTCGTCTTCCTCGTTTGCTAACAGAGTGAGTTCTGAGTGCGAATCCGTTTCCATGACGCCATTCGACAGCCACTACTCTTGACTTTCATTCGAAACAACCAAGTGAGGACCTTGGTGTTAAGCTATACTGTCGTGTGAAATGGTTTCCTTCAGATGCACGACAGTTTGCAGCCTATCTGTGTGGGTTTGATGACACAGCACTACGTAGTAGAAGCCAATGGCCACTCCAATCCGATGGCATTCGAGTGAATTGTTTGTGAGAGGATGTTGCTGATCAGAGTAGATTCTTGGCAGCACCATGAGCGCGTGCTAGTATGGCTTTGTCGAACGAAATCTGACATCGCACTGTACAAAACCCCACTGGACTACTGGGCTGTGCTCATCAGAGACAAGCGCGGCAAGTCAATTATTCGAAAGCAATTGAATTTCGCTCTGAGTTTTCATGTGCAAAGAGGAACTACTCGGGTGGGTTTCGTTGACGCTTCATACACAGGACTGCGGTATGACCCGTGTGCTGCTGACGTCTGGTCGCTGGGGATCCTGCTGTTCATCCTGCTGACTGGCTCGCCGCTGGTGGAGATGGCGTCGGTGGAGAACGCTCCGTTTCGCGTATTCTGCCGCCTGGGCGTGCGTCAAGTGCTGGGCGAGTGGGGGATGCTCAGCCACGTCGAGAGACCCGAGATCTTGGACCTGTGCGACGCGATGTTGCAGGTGGAGCCGGCGAAGCGGATCAGCATCCAAGGTGTTCTGAGTCATCCTGCGTTAGCGGCTAGGAAAACTGAGTAAGTAGAGAGCGGGGGCTATGGGCTGCGTGTGCGCTTCCCTAGATAGAGTAAAATACTACTGCAGCAGTGTGAAGAACAACTCAAATATGGATGCACTGCACTACCCGAGAGACCTAAAAGCCTCGCTCCTTTAATGAGCGTAGCATTGTTAGAGACCTGAGGGGCTACTGTCCCCTGGATCCAGCATGCAGTAGATACAACAGTTATTTGATTGGAAGAGTTTCTGAAGAATGTGTATTACGTCACGCACAGTGTGATGCGAGCGAGGTGTGTACCATAAGGTTCAGAGCCAAGTCTCTGTTTCTTTAGATCTTTCATTACTGGCACTTTCTTGTCTCGCTGCCACCCCACCCGCGAAGGATGCAACTCGATGGAAGCGTGAGGAATTGCGGAGCCGACCCACATGGAGGTAAGTGTGTGTTTGCTGGCGAATCTCCAGATCTAACGAACTGGGAAGTTATAGAGGTCCGACCTAGGGCTTCTAACTGACATGACTAAGTTTATCATGGACCTCCAAGTCGAAAGGAGAACGAAAACGCTTGAACGGAAACCTCAGTAAGCAAGCTTCGTGTGCGGAACATACACACACCACAAACAAACCCATAACTCAGATCTTGTTCGTCAACGGCCGTTCGCCACGAGCTCAGCTCTCCCTCTCTCTTACCAGTTGACCTGAACATCGAACCACGACAGTTAGTTGTACGGAGTGGCTGGCAGCCAAGCGAGCGAATCGCGCCGGCAGATGTGAATCGTTGTTTTTCGACTGCATTGATCTCAAATCAATCTTTCATTTCCCTCTTGGAACACCGCATGACATCTAGGTTGGCCGTGGAGTTTCATCAGTACAGAACAGCGGAGAGATAGACCCCCGTCGGGTCGTTCGTTGCGTTCGAGTTGCAATCATTGCGCTCGTTGTCGTTTAGGTAGGTAGGAAGAGAGAGAGAGAGAGAGAGAGAGAGAGATTCCACACGCACTGCCACTGTCGATTTTGAACACAAAACACTGCGAGAATTCGGAGCAAGGTGTGTGTGTTTCTTATATAGTTTATGCATCCATCTTCTGTGGGATTGATTCTCTTGCTCGTTACTAGTCGTTTTCCGGGAAACTGGCTGGCTGGTTGGTATCCTACCTTACTGCTTTGGCGCTGGTGCCTTTTTCGCTGGCACAGGCGGAAGCACGATCTTGTCCTTGATCGTACCCCACGGCGCCATGGTCACGAGCTCCTCCGCGGCTGTCGGGTGGATCGCGACGATGTTGTCAAAGTCCGCCTTGGTCGCGTTCATCTTGACCGCGACGCCAAAGCCCTGGATCATCTCGTCCGCGCCTTCGCCGGCCACGTGGACGCCCACAACCACTTCGTCCTCGCCGACCGTCACGAGTTTCATCGCGGTCTTGCCCTTGTGGTCCGGGTCCGCCATCGCGTACAGCAGGTTCACAAACTTGCTCGTGTACACCTTGACGTTCTCGGCACCGAACTTCTCGATCGCCTGCGGCTCCGTGTAGCCGATCGTGCCGAGCGGCGGATGGCTGAACACCACGGTCGGGATCTGGTGGTAGTGCAGCAGTGCGTCTGGCTCGCCGCCGAACAGACGGTCGGCGAGACGACGGCCCGCGGCGATCGCCACTGGCGTGAGCTCCCAGCCCGTGATCGTCGCGTCGCCGATCGCGTAGATGCCCGGCACGGACGTGTTCTCCTGAGCGTCGACGACGATGAAGCCCGCCTCCGTGAGCTTCACGCCGACCTCCTCGAGACCCAGGTCCTTGGTGCGCGGTTCGCGGCCGATCGCGTACAGGATGGTGTCGAAGCCCGGGAGCACCTGCTCCTCGCCGTTCACCTTGGCGGTGATCGTCAGCGTGCCGTCGGCCTGCTTGTCGATGCGCTCGATGCGGCTGTTGCGCACAAAGTTGATGCCGGCCTTCTCGCTCTCCTCGTTGATCAGGTCGCGCACGATCGGGTCGAACTGGCGCAGCACGTGGTCGTAGCGGCAGAACAGCGACGTGTCGCTCTTGAGCGTGTTGAAAATGCCCGCGAGCTCAATCGCGATGTATCCAGCACCGACCACCGCGACCTTCTTCGGCTGCGCCTCGAGTCTGAAGAAGCCGTCGCTGTCGATGACGTGCTCGATGCCCGGGATGTTGGGCAGCGACGGCTTGCCGCCCACAGCCACCAAAATGTGCTTGCCCGTGTACACGACGCCGTTGACCTCGACCTGGTTCTTGGCGACCACCTTGGCGATACCCTCGACGAGATCCACAGCGGCGTTGCCCAGGTTGCGCTCGTAGATGCCGTTGAGACGCAGGATATACGCGTCGCGCTTGGTCTTCATGTTGGCCCAGTCAAAGTCGCCGAACTCAAACTTCTTCGAGCCGTTGGTCGTGATCGAGTAGTCGGCGTTGCGGTTGAGGTGCTCCACGTGTGCCGACGCGTTGAACATGACCTTCTTGGGCACACAGCCGTAGTTGACGCAGGTACCGCCCAGCCCCATGCCGTCGTACTTGCGGCCGCGCTCCACCACGAGCACCTTGGCGCCGTAGGTGGCCGCGCGGCGCGCCGAGGCCATGCCGCCCGAGCCGCCGCCGATGGCGATGTAGTCGTACACGATGTCGGAGCTCATATCTTTCGAGGAGCTTGAGAGCGAGAGAGCGAGAGAGAGGCTTGCTTCTGGCTGGAGATCTATTTCGCAAATGAGCTCTTCACTTGCGGTGCAACCGCCCAAGCGCGCCGAAAAGCAGAAAGGAAAGCGCCAACGCACGCGCAAGTGAGATTTGATTGGCGGAAATGGTGAGACACGATTGGTATTTAGCCAATGATAACGGTGTGCAGACACGATTATGAGTGCGTCATCTTTCGAGGGAACTAAGTTTATGTTTGCGTCAGCATACGTAGCCCATCCTTCACCTTCACAAATGAGCAAAATATATGTATACCAACATATAAAAGGGGTTATTTCAAGCAGAATAAATAATCGTGGATTTTCAGCAAAACAAACAATATAACTGTATAGCTCAAAAATCTCTCCAGTGAAATCAAATATTTATTTTTAGATCTGAATCAGAGCAATATATTGTACCCATGTCCGACGAGCGTCAATGGTCCTCAAAGCAGTGGCAGCCACACGTTTTGCATTGCATTTGTCTCATCAACATGTCCGCCCATTCATGCGAAATCCGAATGATTCGTTCAGTTAAAGAGAGAGAGAGAGTGATCGATCTGGATCACGAATCCAGATCGAGATGACGCTGCGAAACTTGGCCATCATCGCCGCTCTTGGCTCGTCCATGTGCAGCAACATGTAACAACACTACATACCGTGCGTCCTGCACCTACCATTTTTACCGGTTCCAGCTTTTGACTTGATTTCACTATACTCGTCCAACCGAATAGTGGCCCCAACAAAAAAACTGCATTTTTTCATATTCCACACAAAGTATAGGTAGCAGCAAATAGGAAAGCACCCCCTAATAGTGTAATGCAATTTGTTTATCTGCACCTACCATTTTCATATATGTCGTACGCTTAGTTCAGATTGATGGAGCCGAGGCGCGCCGAAAGGAAACCCGTCTTGTCCGACGCGTTGTTGAGGTAGCTGTGCACGCAGCTGTCATCCGGGTCGAGCTCCTGGTCCACTGCCTCGGCCTCGATGAGTCGCACTTTCAGACTGCTGTCCTTGGCATACACGCGCAGACCGAGCACGACGTGCGTGTCGATCTCATTCGGGTCCTCTTCTTCATTCTCCGCATCTTGTGCGGCTTCCTCCGCTTGCGCCTCTTCTTCAGCCTCAGCCTCTCCTTCTTCGCCCTCCTCCTGTTCTTCTTCAGGCTCTTCTTCTTCTTCTTCCTCGCCCTCTTCTTCTTCGTCCAGCTCGTCCTCGGCGAGCAGACCGCGCGCCATCGCGTAGTCGTAGCTGCGTGCGATGTGCATGAACTTGAGCGACTGGCCCTTGCTGAACCCTTCCACGTACGCATTGCGGGTCTTGCGACCCGAGGGTTGGCGCGAGATCTTGTACGAGACGACCCACGTGCCGGCCTCGAGCGTCAGCTCCTTGTTCGCACTGCGACTCATGCCCATGTTCTGCTTCGAGCGCGCGTAGTAGTTGGTCTCGCCCTCGCGGCGCACGCGGAAGTGGAGCCAGAAGTCGTAGAGCCCGTCGAGGCCGACAAAGTAGCGATTGTCCACCTGCTGCAGCACGATCACAACGGGACTCTCCTTCTTGAGCGTGAACGTGAACTCCTGCTCGGAGAAGTGGGACGGCCACGCGGCCACGTCCACCGTCCACCGCTGCGCGACGGTCCACTCGGACGTGAAGATGCGCGTGCGGTTGATGCGCGTGAACGTCTTGAGGAAATCCTCGTAGGACATCCAGAACGCGCCGTCGTCGCCGAACTTGTGGTTCAAGCGCGTCATCCACTCGGCGGTCCACTCGGGCGAGCCATCGCTCCAGGCGCCGGTCCACTCGGTCGACCCCCACGGGTTGCGCACCTGCATGAGGCGCTTGCCGTTCGCCTCGACGGCCTGCAGCACCGAGTACGCGTGACCCGTGATGATGCCGTTCACGACATCTGCAGCCACACCGCCGATCGAGCCCGCGAAGAGTAGCTCCTTGTTCACCTGGAGCAGCTCTTCGTTCCAGAAGCGGTCGCGGTCGAGGATGTCGGACACGACGATCTCGCTGGTGACGCCACCCGTGAGGTCCTCGACACCTTCGCCCGTGAAACCCGCTTCGATGGCCGTGTAGTCGCCGTGGGCCTTGGCGAACGCCTTCTCCATGAGCGGCAGCCACGTCTCGTTCGAGTCGGCGCACTTGGCAAAGTGCAGCGCGTTCGAGCCGCGGCGCTTGGCGTTTTCGTACTGCTCTTCGTCCGCGAAGGCGGCTTTCATGGCATCGCTGGCGTCCACATACTCGTCATAGGTCAGATAGAGCTGGTCGTCGATCACTTCGGAGATCCACTCGCCGTCGCGGAAGAAGATGAAGCCGTAGACGCCGACCTTCTCGTCGCGCGCCACGCAGATGCTCTCAAGCAGGTTCGGCATGTTGGCGATCGTCGAGAGCGCCGCAAGGAACCAGCAGTCGCCGGCGGATCCCTGGCGGATGTCGCTCGAGTCGATGCCGTCCGAGATGAACGACGGGTTGTCGTAGATGTCCTCCACGCGCTTGACCGACGTGGGCTGGGCGACGCCCTCGACGCCCTCACCCGACTGGCGCAGTCCATTGAGACAAAAGTCACTCATCTTGAGCAAGTCGAAGTGCGGGTCGCGGTACTTGACGTTGTCGATGCGGCACTCGCGCGAGATCTTCTCGACCTTGGCGCGGCAATCGCGGATCGCGGCATCCCGGCCCGCGGTCGCGACGATCGAGCTGAACGTCTTCTTCAGGGGCTTGACCTCCGTGAGGTCGTGGATGATCAGCCCTTCCTGCAGCTGCTGCTGCTGCTGCTTCTGGCTCTTGCCCTTGAAGCTCTGCTGCTTCTTGCCCTTGCCCTTCTTGAGGTCGCCGTACTCGGAGTCGTGCACTGCGGCCGGCATCGTTGGCTTGATTGAAGAGTTAGGAGAGGTGGGAGGCTTTTGGTTTGTGGATGAGGATACAAATCGAGGAATGAAGAGCTGGAGCGACAGCGGAGGCGCGATGCAATGGCAGTAGCGATCTTAGAGCACCGAGTCAGTATTTGCGAGGTAACCCACTCCGCCCGTGCAGAGCTGAGACCATCAGGTCGACGGTCCTGTCAATACTGAGCAGCTCATTTACATGAAGGAAACAAAGTGTACCCACTGGCCGGATCCCCGATCCCCACTGGGTCACTTTGTGCCTTTCCAGCAGTTTACCCACAACTGTTGAAGTTGGAGATTTGAGCCATGTCCCCAACTCGAGGTTGGTCTGTGGCGACAGGCGACAAAGTCCTCTATTGACGACGGGAAAGCGGTGGCGAATTTGTTTGGGAGATTCAGGTGTTCCTTACAAATCAGGCGGGAAAGAAATCGATGGAAGTGAAAGATGGCGAGTGGGTACAAAAGTGCTCGCAGTGGGTTGACATTTTGAGGTCTTCCACTCTGAGACCTCCAACGTGTCACCTTTGCCAGCTCGCTGCATTGAGTAAATTGATTGCTCTTCTTTAGTGCTTGCAGCGGCGACCTGAGAGCGCAAGTGACGATCGCCGCCGAGTTTCAGAGTAGCTCGTACAAGTCGCAAATGAACTTCGAGACTGAAGTAAATAAAGACTTGATGGTGAGTTCTCCAGTCGAAGCTGAGCCATTGATGATGTTCTGCCCACCAATGGTAAACAAACTCTACGTCACAAAGGCAATGCTCTCACGTAATCGAGTACTGTATAACGAGAACAGAGCAGAGCAATTATGACGCAGTATCCCCCTGTGCCAATCCATATGTCATCGCTCCTCTCCCTATTGAAGGTACGCAATGAGTGGACTCAGCGATGTCCAGGGTACCCTATAATGAATGTCATAGGTGGATTCAATGTACACACGTTACTACTAAAACCTTTTAAAAATGATAGCACCGCCTTTGACATGCATTTCGTAAAAACGGAAGCAAAGGCAAGCACTGGTGTGGCCCACATTAAAAATGTTTTGAAATGCGTTTTGGAAGTGACGACCAAAACAACCATTTATACCAGCACTTGTTGATGCTCATTCTAGTCTCATGGTACCTCCGCGATGTTTTCGTGGGCACGTAGATAAGTTTGCGCAAGGCGAGCTGAGTGCAGTGTGATATACGAGGGGTGAAGGACTAGTATGGGGCTTCAGGTTGATCCGGGAGTAGTGTGGAACAGCTATGTTTTTATTTACATTAACCACCCACAACAATGTGTGCAGACTGATCGACAACGTCCTGGTCATCATCAAGCGATATTTCACATGTATCAACAACAGATAGCTCTTCTAAGTCTCTTACGACCTCATCAAACTGCATCTGCATCTCAATCGGCTCGGCTGATTCAACAACAGCGGCCGCCTCAGCACCAAGCTTGCAGTGAGCAAACCCTGCCACGATCATGAACGCCGGAATATCCTTCCAGGCGTCGCTTACCCAGCGCGCAACCTTTGACCGATCTGGAGCCTTCATCTCGAACGCTGCTGCTCTTGGTCTGGTTCGGTGATCAGCAATCTGGTCTTATAGATGCAGTAGCCAATGACGTCGAAGGCGATCCTTGATAGGCTTGATCCATACAGCGTCGACAGGTTGGCAAAGCCACGTCAGCCCGGGAGGCACCTTCACGAGGACGACGTTCAGCGACCATGCGTACACCATTGCCTCTTTCGCCCAATGGCCACTGAAATCATCGAGAAGGAGCATCACGGGGTCACTGAGCACACTGCGTTGCCCAAAGTAAAAGCACAGGAACTCCACAGTCAACGCGCCAGTCCATCAAGCGTTCTGGTTTCCGTGAACTTGAATATCGAGCTCGCCTTGAAGAGGCTCGATCTCGTTCCATAGGCGCCGCCCAAAGCCATGACGCACCCGCTTGTTCTCTGCTTCAACTGCAACAATCTTGGACGACGTAGTCTTCATCACCAGGAACAGCGGGTACTTCGAACCGTGGGAGTCACCAAGCACCATCGCTATCATGCGCTCTTTCTCCTTCTTGCCGCACTTCACCCAGACCATCTTGCTGCCAGTCTTCGTGACCGTCGTGCGGGGGAGGAGCTAAAAAACACTGCCGTCTGGTCAGCGTTGTAGATGGTCTTGATGCCCTCGACGTCCGCTCTTCTTCCCACTTCATGTGCAAATACAGTTGCTTGCTCCAACGCATCAGGTGGAGCCGTCTGCCCGTTGTGCGTCTTCACACAGAGCGAAAAGCGGTGGCGCTTCATAAAGCCGCTCTGCCACCTCCACATTGCGGAAAATATACCAAGTGGAATCTTCAGTTGTTCAGCTTCCTCCAATGCGCGGACCCTGAGCATTGCAGACGACACCGGGACGCCGCCGTGGCGGAAGTCATTCACCCACTTCACGATTGAAGTCTCTGCAGCTTGTGGAAGCGTGGTTGCGAGGCCACGATCGCGACAGCGTTGATGGCTGGAAGTTGCTGACGTCCCGGCGCGCTGCTCAATGTGAGCGCGCTGCTGCTTCCATTTGTTCACGAGCTTGCGCTTTGATCCGTTTGGACCGTCTTCCGTGCTGGAGAAGAACCGTGCGATGGTGACGCTAATGCCCGCTGTTGCGTAGTAGTCGATCACCTTAAGCTTGAATTGGTAGTCGTACGGCTGTCTCGTGTACTTGTTTTCGCTCCTGCCGCCGCCATTGACGCGACGCCGACCGAGTGGTTTCTCCGTCAGCAGTTGTTATTCGAGTCTGTGAGCTGGCATCATGGGGCAAGAAATTGGCTGGCTATCCTGGTTTTCCTAGTTTATATCGACCACTTCCTGTTTTTTCCTAGTTTAAATCGTCCACATCCTTGTTTTATTTATGCGCGTAATTACGCATATGTGTTGAAAATGCTTCAAATAGAAGGCGCCGCCTTTGACACGCATTTTAGGGTATATGAGGTGCAAATTGCTTCAGACGACCTATGGGATAGATTCTTCGAATCTCCATCCACATGCACCAAGCTTCACCACTTCAGAACTCCAGTCTGGAGTTCTGTAGTGATCCTCAAGGGCCAAAGAGGTTGTGCGCAGCAATAGCTGGGAGTCTTGATCGGATTCCTGCTCGAAGTCAAAATCGTCCTTTCATCTTCAGACCAGCCGCCTGTAAAACCCGAGCCGAAAACATATATTCCGCGTCAAACTGGGCTCTCTCACGCGGATGACGAATGGAAAACAATGTCTACTTGGCATGGCACTCACTCACTCCCGAGTACCCTGGCTGACGTTGCAGCTGTCTTTTTTTCAACGGATATCGCAGATAGCACCAAGTCAAAGCTACTTAGTCACTCGCTGGTTCTCCGCCTCGTCACCACTAGCTTCGACTTGCTTGATTTCGTTGTTGTACCGTAGTACTTGCCTCGTTCAAGCTGCGTCTGTCGACTCTGTCGAAGCTCATACTCAACACGAGCCAGCCAGTATGAACTCCGTCGTTGTCGCGGGCAGGAATACTGTATTCTGTTATCGGCTGGATCTTCCGACACGCGCTGTTAAAGCGACCAAACTCACTCACCTCCCAGTGTGTGCTCAATGGAGGTACACTTGAACTTTGTACTACAAGATTCTTCTTCGACGCGGATCGTGAGTAGTGCGTGTTCAGTACAATATCGAGCTCGAATGGTACAGTAGTTCATCGTCTTGTCGGTTCAGCAACTTGGTGAAACTTCGTCTACATCGTCCATTTGTCGAAAGCCGCTCATTCGTTCCTCTGCTCTGCTTCCATTGTTCATTCCAGGTTTCCTACCAAACGAACGGCTAGAGAGAGAGAGAGAGAGAGAGGAGGAGGAGGAGGAGGAGGAAGGGGACTTCTTGAGATCCACACTTGTTTGCATCTCCTTCAGCTCACGGTGTTGTTTGTTGTCGTGCTGAATCTCCCAGCTCACGCCATCCTTCTCATTCTGAAGCCTCCCAAGTCCCAAGGACGAGGCTGGGATCGAAGCTCTCCACAAGCAAGAGCTCTCAGGTCGTTCTCGACCCTGGCTTCGAGAGAGAACGACGTACAGAACCAACTGTCTGCTGAAGCAAAAGACAAGTCAAAGTAAATAAATACATTGTTGGATATCCTTTTTTTGGGGCGAACACCTCGTCACTCACTCTGCGATCGACTGGGGCGTGTTGTCTCTATAACGATCTCTCTCTCTCAAAGGCTGACTAACAGGCACGTGCAACACGGTTGATCGTCTCTCCTGGCTTGTAGATTTTTTAAATACTGCCCGCACGACAACTGATGAGCTTCCAGTTGTCCTCTCTCTCTCTCACTCTCTCTCTCTCTCTCTCTCTCTCACACACACACACACACACACAGAAACAGAAACAGTTGGTTGCATGCCCCTCT
>JAADVN010000310.1:0-22202 GCA_023335535.1 Globisporangium spinosum | reverse complement strand
ATCGATCGATCCAAGAGACGCAAGTTACTCACACCCGATAGACCCCTGTGAAGCTGCTTTTTGGAAAGAAAGCGAGTGGAAACCAGTCAAGCAAGGGTGGCGAGTGAGTCTCTCGTTGCTTTGTGTCAGCTAGTCAGTGCGTCCGTCTGCAGGTCTGGTTCTGGTTGGGTAATGACCCATGGAGACGCATCGGCAGCACGAACAACAGAATGAGCAACACGACGAGCGACCGAGCCTTGCGATCCGACGCAGCAGCAAGACCAACAGCAAAAGCAGCGCCACTACCCGAGATCTTCTTCTTCTTTCACCACCTGCAGCTACGGCAGTGGGAGCACCACTATCTTCATTCCGCCGTCATCCAGCTCAACAACAGCCACTGACAGATCACCAGCAGCTACAACAGCAGGCCCGGAGCGTTGCGACTGGTCCAATGAGCTGCTTCAACAAGAGCAGGACGCCGTTGCTCTGGACGGTGCTGCTCGCGGTCTGTATCACGCTCGTATCGTCGTCATCATTGCCTTTTGGCCAACAGCAGCCCCAGGCCCGGCACCTGCGGCGATCCGATATCAGTACCACCACAAGAACAACAACAACAGCAGCAGTAAGACGACTCAACATCTTTGGCGACGACGACCGCCGACCCGTGAGCGATCCGTCGTTATACCCATACTCCGCAGTGGGGCTTCTGCGCTGGAGCGACACGCTGAGCTGCACGGCGTCGCTGATCGCCGACAAGTTCATCGTCACTGCCGCCGAGTGCGTCCTTGACGCAACCGGGACAGCGCGCAAGTCGAGCTTGGAGAAACCAGAGTTCCTGCCTGGCTACGCCGCGTCCAAGGTCTCCGCTGGGACTACGACTGCAGCAGCCGAGGCGAAAGCTGACAAGGCGTTCGTGACTAAGGTACACAAGCAGTCGGACTATTGGAAGAAGTGGAGCAACAACACGTACGTGATCCTGGAACTGGACGCGCCGATCGGCCAGCACTACGGTATCCTCCAACTACCCTCGCTCTCGGACTTGGACCAGTCGGCGGGCAAGACCGAGGTGCAGATCGCAGGCTACGACGACAAGGCGCTCGACCTCACGAAAGCCTCGATGGAGTACGCCAAGTGCACGTGCTACTTCCCGTCGGAGTTCAATGGCCCGCAGTACATGCTGCTGCACGACTGCGACGTGTCGGGGATCGGCTCCCCGGGGTCTCCGCTGCTGGTGCGGTACACGAGCATGAAGACGTACATCATCGGCATCCACTCGAACGCAGTCGGCACCAACGCGTCCACATCCGTCGAGGCCACCACCACGTACCAGGAGTACACACAGGCGAACGCGAACCGGGGTGTGCTCGGCCCGTTCATCCAGAAGCACCTCGAGTCCCTCATGCCAAGTAGCTCCAGCTCTGGGTCCAGCTCAACCGACGTTGGTAAGCCAACACCGACACCGACACCGATACCGACACCGACACCATCAGCATCGTCAGCTGGCGGTGCGAACTCCAGAGCTCGGATCGATGACAGCGACTTGAATACGGGGCCAGGGACTGGAAGTGGCGACTCGAACAGCAGCTCGACCAACAAGAATGAGCGCATCACGCCCGCAGCGGCGTACATCTGCATCGCATTCGTGTGTTTCGCGTGGGCATGCATCCTATTTATTGCCGTCCGGCACATCTATCGCGGAGGCGCAGCGTCAGGAGAGATTACCGAATAGAGAGAGGGGAGAAGAGAGAGAGAGAGAGAGAGAGAGAGAGAGAGAGTGATTCTATCTAATCCACACATCATCATCATCATATGAGCCTAATACACACAGATACACATACAAAGGACATTGGTGCGGCAAACCTGGCGTAGCGATAATAATAATAATGTTAGGGTAGATGGGATGAGTACCTAGGTGTCTATAGGACGTCGGGCGTGAGCACGGGGATGTAGCACGTGAAGGAGCCGAAGCCGTCGACGAGGATTGAGTGCAGCACCATCGCCCGGTTCTCCGTGATGCCTGCCCATACAGACAGACAGACAGACAGACAACAGTTAGCATCATAATAGCTTCACACCATCCCAGCACACAAAGAACGGTCGGGCTATTGCAAATGCAACTCACAGCAGAGCACGGTCTCGGTCGAGTTGCTGTCGACCAAGATGGCTTTGCTTAGAACTTTCGTGTCCACCGTGACGCTCGACGAGTGGCCGTTCATGGGGATATCGCCATCGTCGCTGCCATCGTCGTCCTGCTCGATGAGGTCGTCACGATACCGCAAGTGTGCGAAGAGCGTCTGCAGCGTCAGCGGGTTCGACTCGATGCGGAAGAGCAACGTGCCGCGCTTGCTCGCTTCGATCGTGATCGTCTTGTGCATCGCCTTGAGCCGGTCGACGATGCTGCGGATCGAGCGCAGCGGCGGCATCTCTATCGCGATCTGCGGCGCCGGCACGTTCGGCTCGCGGTAGTGCTCCACCGTGCTCATTGCGAGCACCTGGATCGGAATGTTCTGCACAATGTCAATGTCCACGGCGCGTGTGCGCAGACACAGGAACGACTTACCGTCGCGCTTGAGCAGCCGCAGCATCACTGCGCTCGCGTCTTTCCCCGACGTGAGCGCCTGGTGGAAGTGGCGCACATCACACAGGAAACCAATGTGATTGTCTGCGCGGCTCTGCACGATCGCGTCGTGGAACAGGCGTGCGGTCTGCAGTCGCGCAAAGCTCTGGAGCTCGTCACTGCTCGACTTGAGCGCCACCGAGAGCGTCTCGGGCGTGACCGTGAACACGCAGCTGTGCTTGGAGCTGCTCTGCGAGCTCAGGCGCGTGAAGAAGAGCGACACGTCCAGCAGGATTTCCAGCGAGTCCTTCGCGAGCGTGCCGCGGAAGCGCATGGCGCTAATTCGATTCTAATTGATGATTGTAGCTGTTTATTTGGCGCCAAAATGGACAATTACCAGTGCAACACAGGAATGAAACCTACGTAACGTCATAATTTACTTGTTTATGTTGCGTTCATGGTGCGTATACGCAACGTAAGGGCACCGTAAGAGGCAAAAACTGTGAAACAGCATATGCATGGGTGGATTCACTCAAGCTCAAGACCATTTTGGCCATGAAGATGCAAATGGAATGGACACCTTCAGCAAGATCTGCTCATGGAACATGAAGACTTCTTGCTACAACATTGACAGCTACACATGCACAATAATGAGAGAACAACTGAATCGGATTACTAAAGAATGTTAGTCGGATCATGCCGTGGCGCGCAGCACTGCGGACAAACAGGAGCAGCACACAACAGCACGCGGACTGCATGGTAGTGTGCGAACGGAGCGAGCGCTTTGTGGAGGTCACAGGAGATACACACGCACACACATGCATACACACTCACACACGCATCCGCTCCAACACAAGGATGTCGCTCTGGACAAGCACCACCTCACACCGGAACGGACGCGCAACTATACTGACCGCCTTTGTAAGTGGGGGAAACACTTCTCCCCCACCACCTGCATCGCCCAGCCACGCCGCCCCAAACGCGATCACCCCGTCGCTATTGCTAGCAGCCAGGAAAAGCACTCGGGAGGCGCGATGTTGCTTTGCTATCTGTTCCCCCTTACAACGCGCAGGTAGTGCCTGGAATCTGCCCATCAAGATTCTGGGGAACAAAGGCTCCATGCAGCGGCTCGCCAAAACCGCTGGTGACCAACGCTCGCTTCCGCAAGCAAAGCAAAACACACATTCACACAGCCGCGCACTGCCGCACACAGGAGAACGCGTCGCTCGATGTTAATCGTACAGTACGCGCACGCGAAAGCGTCAACACGCGCATACATCTAAAGAGCGACGCGCACGCCCCCGTCTACATGCCGCGCCGCGCATTCGCCACGGGCTCCAGATTTGCCATGTTCTCGTCACTTCCAGTTGTGTGTGAGCTTTTTTGCTGGGAAAGATTTCAATCAGCTGGACTACAGCCAATTGAGCCTATCTAAAGGTGATTTCTACCAATTATAACATCGATTTAAATAAATTTATTTTAAGCCAATCATATCGATTTTAGGATCAGACGCTTGCATTGATTGGTTGGTAGTCGGCTGTTGAGGTGCACTGTGAATCGCTTCAACAGAGTGCTCTCAACATTTGAGCAGCTATTGGACAGACACAATTGACCCGAGCGAAGATGACGGGCAGCGCAGCGCCGTTCTTCGTGACGTCCGCGACGCTCGCGGGACCAGCGGCGGATGGCAAGAAGCGCAAGGCGAGCGCCGTGGACGGCAGTCTGCTGCGCGGCAGCCTCGAAGATCTCGTGACGAGCAAGGGCGAGCAGCCCATCCCACTATCGGTGAGAGCTGGTGAACGACAAGCAAACGCATGAACGCAGCATTGATGGATTGATTGCGACGGCGTATTGACTTTTTGATGGCTTTGTCTCTGTGCGCTATTCGCAACATAGGAAGTCCGAGATGTGCTGATGGACCATGTGCTAGAGACGCTTGAGACGGATCTCAAGTACACGGTGTTCCTGGTCTGCGAGGAAGTCTCGGACTTGCATCCGCCACAAGAGCACCAAGCGGCTACGAATGAAGGCGAAGCTGCATCAACAGTTGACGACAACAGCGCTAGCGCAGCGCATACGGAAGATAATGAAGCGCAAGCAGAGGTTGTTCAGGCTGCCGGTGAGCCAATGGCGTTCCTCGATGGTACAGACGACTGGTACCGATTCCGCAGCCAGCTCTCTGAGGGCGACAGCATCCCACGCTGCGACGCGACGTTGCTGCGCATGCCCGTGTCGAAGAACGACATTGAGAAAGAGAAGAAGTCGGCGAAGAAGTCGCTCAAGATGAAGATCAAGAAGTTCAAGAAGCTCGGAGGCGGTACGTCACTATCTTTTTAATTTCCTATTATGGACGCTATGACGTTTACGAAGCTAACATGCGATTAATGTTCTCTACAACTATAGGAAATGCCAAGCCCACGGCAGAGTTTTACGTCTTGTCCGAGCAAGAGCTCAAGGTGCACGTGTCTTCTATCCCGTACGATGATAACGACAAAGCGTCAGACTTTTTGAACACGCTCCCACTTTCCGAGGGTGAGACGAGAAAACCTGAGCAGCTGCTGCTCGCGCTGGATTGCGAAATGTGCAAGACCACGAAAGGCGCCGAGTTGACTCGTCTCACGCTCGTGGACGCCAACGAGCAGGTACTGATCGACGAGTATGTGCGACCGAAGAACCCGATTGTCGACTACTGCACGCAGTACTCGGGCATCACGGTCGACATCATGGACAGCACGACGAACACGCTCGACGAGATCCAGAAGCTCTTTCTCAAGCACGTGCCTGCGGAAGCGATCCTCGTGGGCCATTCGATCGAGAACGATCTGCAGGCGCTGAAGATTCTGCACCACCGCATCATCGACACGACTGCGCTGTACCCTCATCCGAAAGGGCTGCCGTTCCGATCCGCGCTGCGGTTTCTCTCGAGCACGTACCTGAACAAGGCGATCCAGACGGGTACCGACGGCCACTGCAGCATCGAAGACGCGGTCGCGACGCTGCAACTCGTGCAGCTTAAGATTAAGCACGGCCCCGCGTTCCCCAGCATCGAGCAGGAGTACAAGCAAAAGAAAGTGATCAACGAGCTCTGCCGACTGAAAAAATCGGTGCTGCTGGTCGACACCCAGCGCGCGTGTCGGGCACTCAGCGGCGGCGCGGCGTGCATCATCCCCTGCGACACGAACGACAAGATCGCGCACACCGTGGTCCATCAGTTGACCACGGGGTTCCCGCCGACGTTCACATGGGCTCGCATGCGCGGCACGAGTCGCGCAGAGATCGCCAAGTACGCGCAACAAATCAAGAACCACTTGCCAGAGAAGACGTGCTTCATGATCGTCCTCGGAGGCGACTCGAGCGAGCTCCGGGAGCTGCACAAGCTGCGTACGACGCGCGCAGACCCGCGCAGCACGCTGCTCTGGGACAAGAAGATGCAGGCGAAGCTCGACGCCGTCGCCGCGCACTCGCAGCGAGGGGTCGTGCACGTGTTCCTCAAGTAGAGTACAGTACAGCAGTGCTTGGTGGAGTGCAGTTGTGTGTCTATCAACTGCCTGCCTCCATCGGACCTCCAAAGTATCAGTATCGGTGCATTCACACTTTAGATTGAGATGTAGCCATTTTGCAAATATTATATAGCCATGTTGACCTGCCTGCAATGTTGCGACTTGTGTGGTAAAGTTCGATCTTTTCTTTGCTATTGACCTATTGGTAGTGTTGGCAGGCTCTGCCAACACAAGCCCAGATCATTTCCAAAGAGTCGCCCGTTTCGCTCGCTCGCTGCTGCTGATCACGACCCGTCCTGAAGCCAAGGCAGCGACCGTGAGCGGCGGCTTTGATGCGAGAGCGAGAGAAGCCGCTGCCTCTTTCTCTCGCAGTCGCAGACCGTCTTTCTCGTCTCTTCGCAGCAGAGCAGAGCAATGCATTGCATTGCAGCGGCGCTCAGGCTCTCGCTCGCTCCACCCATCCATCTATCGACCGACCGATCCCTTGATATCCTTCTCCAGGTATTCGGTGGCCACAGAGGAGACTCACTGACGTACGTGGGAAGGAGACGGCGATTTCCCAGAATTTTGGTCAAGGCTTCTTTGACGACGGTCGACAGTCAGACACACGGACCCCAGTAAAAGGGCGTTCTCTCACTCACATTGAAGCATTATCGGGCCAAGAGTCATCGACGTGGCGGGCGATCTAGCTGTCTGATTAAAAGTCGATCTTCACTAGATATTGTCGCGTGAGAAAGCAGACCTGGTGAGAGTATAATCACAGGCACACCACCACACTATTGTCCATTCATTTCCCCCAGTTGATCGTCTGAAGGAACACGATGGACCCGAGCAAGAAAGACGATGAGGCTACAAGAAAAGAAAGCGGCGAAGAAGCACGGAAAGACGATGAGAGCAAGCGCGAAGATGAAGATGATAGCGACAACCAGTTGGGCGACGAGAGCAAGGACGAGATGGTCAAGCGCGGCGCGGTCGGCCGGCGGTTCGCGGTCGTGAACCTGCCTGCGCTCGAGTAGTTGGCTGCGGGCGACGCAGCGAAGTAGTTGATGTAGCTAGTGAACGTACAAATGCGAGCGTGACATATAGAATAGAGTGACAGCGCGTTTACCATGGTAGGGGGAATGATGCAAATGAAGCCACGCAATGAAAAAGATAACGCTGCCATTGCTGTCATTGTTGTTGCAGGTACTGTGTCAAACAATGCAAAGACTCGCCACAGTCCAAGAGCTGTCGCTATCCTGCGTCGCCATCTCATAGTTGCGTGATTCAAAGTCTTCGATCACCAGATAGTGCAGCGAGCTAGCCCTTCCTCGCATTTTCACTCGTTGACGCCTTCCACATACGTCTTCCTTCTTCCATCCCTTGTTTCGCTAGATGCGAAGACCCGAGAAGCTCCAGACCTCTACCACTTCACACTCAAAGTTCTCGCGGTCGGCGAGCGGCGGACTGTCGAACGTGTCGCAGTGCTTCGTGAACCCGCGCATCTCGTCCAGCTGGAGACACAGCGCGATACCTCTTTTGCCGCCACCGACAAACAACGCGTCTCTCCGAGAGTACATGAACGAGCTCTCGAGCCCCGACCACGGAAACACTTTCATCTGGGGCCGCAGCGTGAACACGAACGAGCGTCCGTTGCCATAGATGTTCGCCGAGTTCTTCCACGACGTCGAGCAGAACGCGCCAAAGATGTTGTCACGCGTGTCCTGTACGACCATGATCGTCGGCCCTTTGCCCTCAAGCTTAGAGTAAAAGCTGAGGAGGTTCCAGCCGTGGTACCGCGTGCTGTACACGAGCTCCATCTCGTTGCACGTCAGATACTGCGGGAGTTGCGTCCATAGAAAGCGCACGTGCTTCTCGGTCAAGATGGCCGAGCTCTGCGCTGTGCCGTCACGGCTGCCTCCGTTCCAGAGCTTGAACTGATCGGTCGAGTTGATTTTGAACGAGAAATCCCGCAACTCGTTTATCTTCATCTTTGCTAATGCAGACTCGACCGCTTCTTGAACATTGTTGGCGCTGTCGTTATCTTGGACTTGGACTTGGCCTTGGAGTATGGGGCGTCGAGGCATCATTTTCAGTAGCGGGGGTGGCGGCGATGGCGAATTGCTCTCCACGCGCTTCCGCGTCTGTGACTTTGGGGGCGACTTCTTGTACTCTGCCGACTGTGGAAACATCGCATTCGCCACCGACTGCGACGACACGGCTCGCTTTGTGACCACAAAGTACTTCTCCAGATACTTTCGGTACGCTGTAGGGCGGCGAAAGCAGATCGCCACGGGCGGGTGCAGCCCCGCGATGAAGTCGATCAGATCGTCTGTCTCCCATCGCGATACGGACGCGTCGCCGTTCACCGCCATGACCACGTCGCCCACCTGGAGATCTGGGAAGTGTACTTTCGGGTCGTAGATCTCCACAGATCCGTACATGCGGGTCGATGGCGCCAGCACCAAGTGGATCGGATGCTCGTTGAACGTGAACTCAAATTCACCCATGGGCGAAAGCTGTACACATTCGGACTTCTCAGGCCGAACAAGCTGACCCGCCTTCGTTGGAGAGCTCAAAGTCGATTTCTTGGCTTGGTTTCGATTGCGTGGTGACCGGTTCTCTGTGTTTCCATTCCCGTCCGACGCAACGAGCTGTTGTGCGAGCTGCTTGGTGATCTTGCTCTTCGCCTGTACGGCGTTCTGCGATAGCTCGTGCTGGAGCGTGCGCTTCCACTGCGCGGACGGCACGCGGGCCGTAAACCGCTTGTGCTCGGCAAACTCTTTTGTTGCCTCGTATTCGATCGAGAGCGGGTACATCGCTGTGACCATCGACCGCGAGTCGAGCGAGCCGTAGATCTCGGGCTTGCGCAGCGTCACGGCGATCGGTAGATCGCATTCCTGCAGATACTGCGCGAGCTGCTCGCGGGAAAATTGCGCGTTCTTGCAGCTCAGGTTGATCGCGATGATGACGTCGCCTCTCGCGATGCGGTGCTTCTGCCGGTTGCTCGCTTCATACCGGACGTGCTCGCTCTTCTGCTGATACTGCTGATGATCCTGGTCGTGCTCGTGCTGGTAGATCGCCGCGCTGATAGAGCTCACCTCCCATGACCCGTAGAGCTGCGTGCTCGGCACGAGTCCGATCCCGAGCGGTCGTTTCTGGAACCACGCCGTGTACTCGCCGTCTGCAGCACGTGGTGCGTACAGCGGCTCGCTCTCGGCTTCCTTTCTCGTCGCAGTGTTACCACCATCATCACCACCATCGTCTTCATCGTTGTATGGGTTCCTGATTCTCCTCTCGCTCGCGCTGTTGCGCATCAAGCGCCGCCCGATCGTCGCTGTCGACGCCAAGCGCGAGCGCACTGCGGACGGTAGGATCGTGCTGGAGCCCGAGCGGCGCCGGGGCGGACTCGCCTTGTTCGAGTCGCCCGGACTGCTGCTGCTACTACTCCTGCTGTTGCTGTTGCTATTGTCATCTTCGTCGACGAAGAGCGACTGGAAGAGCGCGCGGATGCCGCTCACCGCCATGCCACTCCGTAGCTCAGTTGTGTGGGGCTTCTCTGTGTGTTGAGCCGCGACTTGTTGAATGGCGTCCTCTCGCAACGAAAGATGCATTTGTTGTCCAGTGGCACAATCTCGGACGAGATGTACCAGAGATATGGGTACACTGTGCCATTGCTTGCTGCTGAGGAAATGCCTGGCAGTCGTTGATTGGCTGATTGGTGTTGCCAAATCCCCAAAAATGATTGAAACAAATAAAAAGATTTTCTGATGCAAGTTGAAGTTGGCTCTTCGTTGTGCAACGACGCGCCAACGTCAGCTTTTAATCCATCTTTAACGGTCATTCTCTATTTCTCTAACGCTATGATTCTATGATAGACCTGTCATTGCATTGTTTTTACATCACAACAGTACAGTACATAATTCAGCAACAGGTTAATATGTTGGAGCGTTGTTGCAGGTGAATGCTATATAAGGTATTAGGAAGTGGTGTAACCATGATTGTATGTTTGCAGTGTTGGGGGATACAGTTGTTAACCTTTAGGAATGAAAAATAGATCATAAAATATAAAAGATAGAAAAAAACAATAACTTCTCATATCACCCGTACTCACTCACGCTGCCTTGGAATAGCGACAACGGACGTTCATCAAGGAGAGGCGTCCAGTCCAAAAGAGGACTTTCGGCCACTTCGACATCCCGAGTCAATGAGCAGGGTCCAACACGATCATCAAAGTTATTGAGATTGTCTACGTTGGAAAACCAAGTAGAAAAGAAGGTACTATAGAAAAGATCCTGTGTAAGTACGGTCATAGTATAATCAATATAAAACATGTCAATAATATACTTTATGGATTAGCAACGCGAAGTGACGTGCCAATTGCGGCGACTGCACTATTTTCAGCCAATAAAACGAACTTTTGATTGCTTGAATAGAATTGGATTGGTCATAATGGGTATAATCGCTACTCCTCTTGGATTGGCTAAAAAGCAGGAAATTATCTCACGTGACCTCGTTGTGACACAAACCAGCTCACGAAATGAAAGCCATGGCAGCACGGAGCAACAGCCATGCAGACGCGCAGCAGCTGCGTGCGTACATCGACGCCAAGAAGCGCAAGATCTGCGCCGCAGAGCAGCGCTACGACATCAACGACGCCGCCAACGAGCTGCAAGCGCTTGCGCTTCCGCTCACCTGCGCTGATGAATTCCCAGACGGATGGAAGGTGCGCGACAAGGGAACCTGGTGGCTTGTCTTCCATGGCAAAACGCAAGGAGTGTGCACCGTGCGTGACCTTACTTTGTATCTATTTCGCTTGTTGTGTAGGCACTGTACGTGGACCTGTTCTACCGCGATGTCGCTGGATTAGTGCTGGGCTTCGTGGCGATCAGCTTGGACATCTGCTTCTCGCAGCAGCAGCGACGCGATGCGATCGATGTGTTCTTTGACGTGAACCACGTGCCAGCGATGAAAGTGATGGACGTGCTGGCGACGACGCTCGCGAACACAAAGCTGTCAAAGGCGCAAACAATGAGCAATGGCGACAGCGAAGAGGACGCGAAAATTACGATCCAACAATGCGTTCGCCAACTGGAGCTCGCACTCGATGCTGGGGCTCTCGATCAGATCGTCAGAACGATGCTGGAGCTAGAGGTGCGAATGTGTTGTATCTGCAGTGATTCTTCAGTTCACTGTTCAAAGATCTCATGCATGTATATGGTGCGTTGGTGTAGGACAAGGCACCAAATGGACGGAATTTAGTCGCGTGTCAGTCGCTTGTGTCGAACTTGGGATCTCTACCAGGTCAGTCCATAACACTTGCTTTGCTTCTTCGCACTCCACCGCCTCTCTATTGCAACTCGCACACACTCACACTTCTTGAAACCCACTTGATATTCACAGATCTCGTGTACAATCGTTGCCAGAGAGAGACGCCGTCGGCGTTCAAGCCGCGTCACTACTTTCCGCGTTTCGGAGAGAGCCTCTTTCGCGGCATTTTCGGGCATTACTCCAACACTACAACAACCAGCAGATCAACTACACTTCCAGCCATATCGTTTATGTTTCGGATGTTCTGTGACAAGCTCATTCGCATCGGTCAGACCAGTTTCCTGCTTCAGAGTTGGCTCACCTGTGGTGGTGCGGGAAGTGCTGCGCTGTTATACGACAAACAAGTGGAAGATGTGCACAAGTTGCTGTTCCAGAGCCTTCCCGACTCCTGTCACGAGCAGTTTCTGCTCCAGCTGTCGAGGGAGAAGAAGGCTGGAGTAGGTGGGCAAGCGCCAAAGTACCGACTCGTGTGGCTGCTTCCGTGTGAAGTCGCGCAGAGCAAGCAGTTCCAGTACGTAGTGACGCACAAGTTGCTGCTGAAAAAGCCATTCGAGGACTTCTTCTTTCTACGCGCGCTCATCGATGTTCTCGCGCTCGGCGGTGGCGACGAGACCACTGAGTCGACTACTGCGGAGACGATAGAGACGCCACTGAGTTTGATCTTTGACGTGGTACTCAATCGATGGAGTCAAAGCGATTTCGCGACAACGGTGGACTACGCGCTGAACGCCTCGATCTGCTTCTTCTTACGCTATTCCATCAAGCTGCTCGCAAAAACAAGCGCATTTGCGCAGAAAGACTGGATTGCGGAGTTGTGCAAGGGCGTGCAGGACCACATGAACCACTCGCTGGAGCGAAATCGGATCTTGGGGATGCGCGTGGGCGAGAGTCTGTCGCTCGTCATCTCCCCAGACAACCCGCTCAACTTTGAGATTGCGACTGGAGATGAGGACCCAATGAAAATCTACGGGGATGTCGCTTTTGATCCGTCAGCGTGCGATTTGGTCGATGCAATGAGCGATCTGAACGTCAGCGGAGATGATAACACTGCGGGATTTGGAGCCTCTCAGTCATTCGGAACTACAAGAACCAGAAAGACGAAGAAGGTTGTGAAGACGTTTGCGCTCGACCCAGACGAGATTCTCGGCAGTGACGACGAGGAAAATGATGATGAAGAAGCAACCGGTGGTGACGATGAAGTCGATGATGGCGACTCAGACTCGGATTCCGACCTGAGTCTCGAGGCATACGACATGGACGATGATGAAGAAGATCTGACTGCGAAGCGACCAGTGTACTTGAAAGACCTCATCGCTGGACTCCACGCCGACGACGATCGCGAGAAAACCGAGGCTGCGCTGATGGAAGCAGAGGCACTTTTGCGCAAGCAGCCACGAGATTTACACGAGAATGCGACGGCTGTGGTGACCGCATTGCTGCGCCTTGAGGACAAATTCAACACGCCGAATTTCACAAAGCTCCGTGCAAACGCCCTAGCTGCTGCGTGTGCTGTGTCACCGCTGAAGACCATTCCGTACTTCCACAGCCAAGCACTCGAGCGAGAGCAGCTGCTGCAGTCTCGCATCGATGTGCTCCAAGCCATGGTCTCTGCGTCTCAGGAGCTCTCTGAAGTGGGCCATTTCAGTACGACGAGTTCAAGAAAATTATTGTTGGCAGAAGATCTGGACACTCGGACGACGCGAGAGCTCAAGACGCGGCGATGGGGGTATCGACGCGATCCAGTCGCACGGCCGAAGAAAAACGCGTTTGCAGAGTATGCGCTCAGTTTTTTCTCGCCGCTGCTCTTTGGATACATTGAGTATGTGCGCACGCATTCGCAGAGCCAGAGCTTGAGCGACATTGAGAATGTGTTTCTAGCGCATCTGCTCCACGCGCTTGGAGTGTTCGTAGAGTGCGCTGGGAATGCCCCACAGGCGATCTCCATGGCGAAGTGTCTGTTGGAGTTTGCGTGGTTGCAGCGCACCAGCGGCGTCGCGGCAGTGCGGCGCCAGGTGATCTTCAGCATCAGCCGTGTGCTCTTGGTCGTGCCGCCGTTCTTGTTACGACAGGAAATGGGTGAGAACATCGTCGAGATGCTCACGTGGCTGCAAAAGGTGAACCGTCAGGACCCAGACGAAGGATGTCGCGAAGGATCGAGATTGCTGCTCTCGTCTGGCGCGACCCAGATGCTTTCGCTGCGCTGACAATCACAAGCGGCATGGACGATGGGTGTCTGGCATGAAATGATAGAGCTGAAACAGGTTTTGAGGATTGTTGATGGCTTGGGATCACAGAAAGTAAGCACATATAGCATATAAAGTTGGTGACCGTTGTTTTGCTGGCTATCACGTTTGAAAGGACACCCCGTGCTTCAATCCGCAGTCTTCTTTGTCTTCTTTGCGTTTGGAGAAACCTGCAGCACAAAAACACAGTCGACAGAAAGAGAGAGAAAGAGGAGAGCGTAAAGAGCCTCAGATCAGCAACAATGGAGTTTGAGCCTCAGATCCAGCAGTCGTGCAGCTCAGCTAGCCTAGTGCCACTCGCCTTCTTTGTCACAGCTGGGAGACCGGAAGATGGCGCTGTTGAGGTCGAAGAAAGCAGTTTCCGCTTGGGTTTCGACGCCGAATCTTTCGACTGGGTACTCTCCATAGCTTTGGCTGATGACTTTGACTTGGGTTTACTTGCGGCAGGGTCGCTCTGAGTAAATAGACACAATGCATCATTTCGCTCGTTAATAAGACAGGAAAACATTCGTGTGTAGGAGATCAGCCCATTAAACAGTACCTTCGTAGCTTCTGTGGGTGACGGCAGCGCTTTCCGCGCGTGGGAAGCATTTTGGAGCTCAACGTCCGACTGGTCCGACTCCAAGTCGCTCGCAGTGTACTGGCTCAGCTCACCCATTAAATATCTATGTGCATCGAGCGATAGTTGTAAGCGTTTATGCAGTGAATGAAATGGAGAGAAAGACAATCCACTCACTCGTTCTCCATGTGGACGCGCTCCAGTTGCTTCTGCACATGGCCGTAGCGAGCAGCCAGCTCCTGTCGGTCCTACAGAATTATCGCCTTAATACGGTCAGCATTTTCACAATAGAAGGCACGGATGGTTGATTGTAGCAGTCAGCACTTGACGCACCTGCTGGGTTTCGATGAAGAGCTCCTGCAGCTCGTCATACTGGCGCTTGAGCTGCACTTCGTCATCTGCAACAGACACAGAGGGTGACAACAGAATGCGTGAGAAGACGGAGCTCAGTGGCGATGGGTCAAAGAGCGCTATACTACGTACCTGTGACCATCATGGGCACTGATACCGTCGTCATGGCCGCGCTCGTCGTGGCGCCATGCGCTCGCGTTTCTTCATCATCGTTGCCCATGCCGGTTTGGTTCAAGTGCACTTTGGCACATTGCAATTTGCACTTGAGCAGATTTAACCAATCATAGTCCATTACTTGCGTTAAAATAATTCATTGGCTGAAATTCAGATGGATTGATGCCTGGAAAGAAATGCGTTGCTGGATCGGGGTGATTAATGGTGGTATTCCCGCTTCTTTAGGACATTCTGCGACCTAGAGCCCAGATAAAATATTTGAGTGGTCCCTAATGGGAGGTCTAAATTATTGCTATTCCTCTCAATAAGGGAATTGGTACTCGTTGAGGGTGCTGTATTCTACACACCAGCTAAGTTCGAGGAAATATAAACTGCAAGCAAAAGCTCAAAAGAAATTGCGCGTCAGAATAAATCCGTGTCGTTGTTCGTGTTTCGTCGGAGGCGTGCGCGGAATTGTGCATAAAATACACTATTTTGATTGATCCAATAAATCATATGACATGTTTTAATGTGTCTCAATCGCGGAAATAAGCACACATTAGGGCATACATAAAGTGATAGAAAACACCTGTCACGCGTTTTTGTCTTCTCCAATATGCGAATTGAGAATCTTCGTACCATACATTATCACCTATTGCGCCAGGTTTTAGTCACGTTTCCCATCACGTTGCGCGTGCGGTTTTGCATGTCTGTCCCCCCTCTCCTCCGCTCGTTGGGTAACTTGCAATGGGGGAAGCCACATTGGGGCTTCTCTCATTCATTTCTCCTGCGCGCGCCGTCAACAGAAGCATTCACTCGCGCGCATCTGTGTGTGTGCATGCCCCTGCGCCTGCCTGCTGACAGCCGATCCATCTCTTTCTAGAGCAGCACTAGCATCTCTGTCAAGAGCGCCAATAGCAAGCACATCCGCTACTTACGTGAGCGAGCGCGAGGCGAGAAACGAGAAGCCCACTTGGCTCCACTTGTTGTGCTGTCGTGTACGCGATAGAGAGACCAAGAGAGAGAGAGAGAGAGAGAGAGAGGGTACGTACGCCACAGCTCGTCTCTACTACTGATTCGATTCGCCCTTCCACGAGCAAGCAGGGCTTGCATACAAGTGCAGAACACGCATCAAAGAGACGCCGAGATAGATGGCCGAGCAGCAGCAACAGGGTGACGGTGGCGCTGCGACCGCGACGTCGTCGCTGGCGCCCGTGAACGTGTCGGAGTTGGGCAAAGCGCTGGACCAGACCACGATTTCGTCGTCATCGCCAGCCGGGACGGACGTGAGCCCAAGCGCGAGTGCGAGTGCTGCTGGTCTGGGAGATGACGAGGGCGACGAGCCGGATGAGGGCGATGAAGAAGACGACTATGACGAAGACCAGGAAGGTGAAGAGGACGATGAAGATGACGAAGAAGAAGAGGATGAAGAGGACGAGTACGGTGAAGAAGGCTACAATGAAGACGTGGACGAATATGGCATGAATGGTGTGACCATGTCGTTCGATGACGAAAGCGCGGGGACGCCTGTGAAAATGGAGTTTGCTTCGAGCGCGACGCCACCCAAGAGCAAGTCGGCGAAGCGCGGTCGCACAGACAGCTTGAAGAAGATGCTGCCTGCACCAGCGCCGCAGCGTCACAAGCAGAAAGAGGACGGTACTGGAGCTTTTACAGATCTCAATGGCGGCGACGACGACGCATCCGGGTCCCAGAAAGCGCAGCCTGCGAAGCTGTTGGTGAAAGACCGCACGGGCGCTGGGATGGGAGTCCCACGCCCTCACTTGATTTCAAATGCTGTGAAGCAGGCTCCGCCCGCAAAGGAGAAGTCCAACCCAAGACGCTGGTCAAAGCACGAGGTATGTTCACTCGCGGATCAAGCTCTCTACATAGTTGTCCACAGTAATGGCAAATGATGATGTCCTTTCTATTTCAAAAACAGGATGAATCACTGCGGCTTGCAGTCGAGCGAAGCGGCGAGCGCAACTGGAAAGCAATCGCAGATCAAGTGCCCGGAAGAAACCACACGCAGTGCTTGCAGCGATGGACGAAAGTGCTCAAACCAGGGCTCATCAAGGTACACAACGATACATGTGGCGACGAACGAGATGGGATTAGATGAGTATGAAGGCTCATAATGCTTGATAAATCTGCTACTCAACAGGGTCACTGGACGCCAGAGGAAGACAACAAGCTGCGGGAACTTGTCACGGAAGAGAAGAAGAACTGGGGCCAAGTCGCGTCGCTCATCCCTGGACGAACGTGAGTGAACTTTTCTTGTTTGACCTGTTTGAGACAATCCTCTAATCCATTTCCATCTCAATGTTGCATTTTGCAGGTCAAAGCAGTGTAGGGAACGCTGGTGCAACCATTTGGATCCAAACATCAACAAAGGGTGCGTTTATATCCCCTATCTCTGCATTGTCGATATCGAGTGAAACTCTAATGTTTATATCGTCGTGGATGGCTGTTTGCACAGATCGTACACAGAGGACGAAGACAAGATCATTATTGAGATGCAATCAAAACTGGGCAACCGATGGTCGATTATTGCTCAGCAGTTAAAGGTATGGCGATACAAATTTTGGGGGCGAATTCTTCCTTGATGCTAGGCATATCATCTTACCACATGTGCTTCCATACATGTGTAATCCAGGGGAGAACGGAAGATGCTGTGAAAATCCGATGGAAATCGCTGATGCGAGGACGCCGAGCGGCAATGAAAGATGAGAAAAACCAGAACGCAGCATCAACTTCGAATCTACCCACTTCGACCGACACGGCAGCAGCGCCTGAAAAGCCCAAAACCAAAGCAAGTAAAGCTACGCCATCGAAGCAAAAGACGCGCGCTGCGTCTCCGGTTGTCAAGGCTGAAAAGATCGTTGCTGCTACTATTCCAGCACCGATCCAGGTGGAGCAAGCGCAAGTTTTAAGTGCAGCACTATCAACCCCTACACTGCCAGACCTGCAACCTGCAGATTTGTCGCTCGACAGCGGGGACACCCTTGACAAACTCGACGCGCTTGATTTCGCAGCGGCGATGAACATTCAGGGTGTGAACGACGATCTCGTCGCAGCGTCAATCCACAATTTCCAGATGAGTCAGCGATTTCAGAACGGCGGTGTGAATGTGGTCCAAAACGGCGGCATGTACGCGAATCCCGCGGCTTCGCAAACGATCTCGCCTGCAAACCACGCCATGTACTCGGCTTCAAATGGATACAACGTCAACACCGTCCCTCAACAGCAACAGCAGCAGCAGAATCCATACTCAGTCCAGCTTGGCTACAACAACTCCATGCAGCAGAACCCCAACATGCCTCAGAACTATGGCATGCCGAACAATAACTATGGAGTCGCGCAACAGATGGGTATGCCAGTTCAACAGGGCAACTCGCTCTCTCCGACGATGCAGTTTTACCCAGGATTGTCCAATGGCATGAACAATGTGAGAGGCTGCTGTCCTTGTGTACCAAATCCGCTGTCCACATTACAGTATCGGTGTTTCTAACGTTTTTGTATATTTTGCGTGCGATAGGTTCCTCATCAGGGTTTCAACCAGCAGCAGCAGGGCTTTGGCGCACAGCAGAGACAGATGTACCAGGCATCAAGCGCGGGCATGGGGTTTTCAGGAAGCGTGTACTCGCAAACTGCAGTGCAGATGCCCGCGCAGAATTTCAACGCCGCGATGCACGCAGGAATGTTCGGATCGGGATTTTCTGGCAATCCTATCACCAGTACAGGATTGACGCCAGTGAATAATATGAACATCGGACTGCCGCCATCCTCAGCTGCTGCCGCCGCGAAGATGCTGAACACGCCGAGAGAAGAGTGGGGGTCCTCGCAGACGCCGCGGTCGCAGATGATACTGACCGATGGCCACGCATCAGGCTACGAGCTCTTTCATCAACAGAGGGTGCGGCTGATGCTTCAGGAGCGCGAGAAACATGGACTGACGTTGTCGTCGGCGCCATCGCCCGGCCAGGCGATGCTGACGAAGGAGCTGGAGGCGAACAAGGAGCGCCAGAAGCGCCAGGCGATCATGCAGAAGGGCTGGAAGAGCGCGGTCGAGGCGATGATGATGGCGAACACGGTGCGTGTGGTATGAATTGTAGTGCGGGGAGAAAGATGATGCCGACACATTGTATGCTAATTTATGGACATTGTGATGCATGCCAGGATCTCTCCACTCTGGACGACCAGCAGCGCTTTGATGGCTTTTTGGAAAAGGTGACGCTCTCGGCTCTGGACCCGACGGACGATGAACTTATCAACGACATCATTGCGGGTAGGTTGCTCCCTCAGTTTGTGGACGGACCTTCATCCGAAAGGTGGCATTCTTATCGAATTGCTCTGTATGTGCTGTAGATGAATCGCTGGACGTCGAGACTCCTCTGGGGTAGACAGATGCCCGGATTTGCTTCTTCTTTATGTATGTGTATGAAGCTTGCGTGGTCACGAGAACTGTAATTTATTAGGCAGCAGCGAGCAACCGAGAGAGAGCAAGAGAGAAAATTGGTTCTAGGACGTGGCGCAGACAAGGGTGACAAAGCGATTCCACTTGTGTATGTTGGAGTATATTTTGCGTATTCTGTTTTTTCCCGGTTCTTCTTCGTATTGTGTGTCTTTCATTCTCTATTCGTCATCGTCGTAGAACGCGATCTCGTCATCATCTAGGTCCTCTCCTTCGTCGTCGTCGTCGCCATCTTCGCTCACAACCCGGAACTCCAGCGGCAGCGACGCGAACGCGTACAGCAGGATCGCCGCAACGGCTCCAATGATCACGTTCCGCGTACCCTTCTCAAAGCCCTCGGCACCGCCGCCTCCATGCGCAGCCTGCTGCTTCTCGGCCTCGGCCTGGTCCGCGAGCTTCTTTTTCGCGATGTCCTGCGCGAGCTCGCGGCGTCCCCAGTTCAAGCTGCGGTACGGCTCCAGGAACGCGACGTGCATCGCCGGTGGCACTTTGCTCATGAAGCTCCCGTCCAGGGTGCTGAAGTAGTTCGCCTGGTTCTCCGTGTACGCCAGGTGCTCGGCCGTGAGACTCCCTGGGCGTTCGCCAGGGTTGAAGTACGTGTCGCGGATCTTCTCTGCGAGCGCCACGAGCAACGGTGCGTGCTGGTACACGGTCGAGCCGAGCTGCGCGTTGCCGAGCGTGTCGACAATGTGGCCAAACACCGCGACATCCAGCGCGCTTGGGCGGTCGCCGAAGAAGAAAGTACTGCCAGCGCTCTCGAGCTTGGCGTTGAGCGCCGTGTAGCAGTCGCGCGCGATCACGTACGCCTGCTCCTTCGTGGTGATGCCGAACTCCTTGAGCGCTGCCATGGTGTCCATGTGGATCTTCTTGGGCAGGAACTGGTTCAAAGGGAACGGAATGTACTTCTTGGTCTGCGGGCGCGTCACCTCGCGGTACGTCACGGGGTCCACCCAGCGGCAGTACAGCTGCATGTAGCAAGCACAATCAGATGTAATTAGACTTCACAGTACAATCGCAGTAGCTCAAACGACACACAAAACGCTGACGCACCATCACGCGGTGCAGCTTCTCGGAGATCATCGAGCGGTAGGCGAACGACTCGCTGCGCTGCTCGTCCGTCAAGAACGCGTCAATGTCTTGATGGAACTGATGAGGAGTGCAAATGCAAGACAAAACAACAAGCACGTTCATAAACCCCGTCTAATGCGAGATGAGTCAGCCAACAACAGACGTGTACACACACGCATACCGTTTGCAGGTGCATGATGATCTCCTCCTTGGGCACGAGGAAGTTGCCATCGTTGAGCTGCGGCAGCTCACCTGCACAACCACAAAGCCACACAAATCCACACACATGCGCCAGTTAGGACTCTCTGCAATACATCATCGACGACAGCCCAACAACACCAGCAAGGCAAGCATTAACAGCATAATCATGAGCGGTGTGAGCAACGCAACGCACCCGTGGCCTCGTAGGACGGGTACTTGGAGTTGTGCACGTGGAGCTTGAGCTTCGCGACGCGGATGTACGCCTGCACGTCCCAGGCCGGCAGGAACTGGTGCAGCACGAGCTTGGAGCCCAGCTCCGCGGACGTGCGCGGAGTGAACTCCAGCTCCGCGGCCTCCCAAAGGTCCTCGTGGAGCTTCTCCGAGTTGGGCAGCAGCGGGTTGAAGCGGTCTTCCGGAAACATGCTCATGCTTGCTGGTCTGGTCTCGCTGGAGCTTCTCGTGATGTGGATGCTGGTCAAAGCCCCGATTGTTGCGTCAATTGAGCATCGCAGAAGTGTGTTTAGCCTCTTATAATGGTTTGCATCACAATATAGAGATATTTGAGATCTATTTTGATTAATAAATCGTGAGAAAATTGAATGTATAAAAGGAAATAAGTAATGAAAAGGTGGATTGCAATGCTGCTGGCTGGTACTGTAGATGATCCGGCAAAGTACGACGCTAGCCAACCAACACCCAAAAAACAAACCACATTCTATTGGCGCAGGGCTCATTACCAAAGCGACGCGCATTATCTGCCGATCGATCAATCGTCGATTGATCAATTGACACCAGTGCTCCTTCCTGTACAGCGCGCTCTCTACGTTCTACTCTCACACACTCACACTTACTCGCTTCACACAGCAGAACAGACAGCAACAGCCATGGCGGACACGGTGCAGGTGCTGATGGAGAAGATGATCCCGGAGCTGGAGGACCTCCAGGAGAAGAAGCTCTTCTCCAAGGACGAGATCCACCAGATCGTCGACCGGCGCCGCGATTTTGAGTACGCGATGAAGCGCATCCCGCTGCGCAAGATCGACGCGCTGCGCTACATCGAGTACGAGCTCAATCTAGACGCGCTACGCCAGAAGCGCAAGGAGCGCAGTGGGCTGCAGAAGGCGTCGCTGAGCGACACGGCGGGCGTCAAGCGCGTGCACTCGATCTTCGACCGCGTCATCTACAAGCACCGCGGCAGCATCGACCTGTGGCTGCAGTACATCGCGTTCTGTAAGTCCGAGGGCAGCGGCCGCGTGCTCTCACACGTGTTCTCACGCGCGCTGCAATCGCACCCGCGCAGTCCCGAGATCTGGATCGAGGCCGCGTCCTACGAGTTCTCTACGAACCTCAACATCGAGTCGGCGCGCGTGCTCATGCAGCGCGCGATCCGCATCAACAAGGGCTGCCAACGCCTCTGGCACGAGTACTTCCGCTTGGAGCTGCTCTTCATCCAGAAGCTCACGTGCGTGCACGCTTTATATCGTGTTATGCCTCGTGTGTGTGTGTGTGGCTATGGAATGGCTTACTAACTGTGTGTCCTATCTGTCTGTCTTTGTTTCTCTCTCTCTGCACCAGTATGCGTCGCGAGGTCCTCAAGCTCGATGAAAAGGAGAGCAACCTGCTGGACTCGGGCGCGAGTGTGCTGATCGACGAGCTCCCAGAGGAGAAGCAGCTTTCCAAGGATGACGCTGCAAATGAGTTCGCGGCCCCCAGTGAGAAGCAGAAGGCGCGCACCGTAATCCTCCAGGGCGCCATCCCGCGCATCATCTACAACAACGCGATCGCGAACATCGCCAAGGAGGGAGGCACT
>JAADVN010000309.1:0-22202 GCA_023335535.1 Globisporangium spinosum | reverse complement strand
GCACTTTGAACGAGCCGTCTGTGTTCGTTGTGACCGCTACTGTGAGTCTCTTCTTGATCTTCTTTCGTCCAGCGACGCTTGAACGCAAGACAGACGCCGGGGATGCTGTGCAGTAGAACTAGACAGACTTATCCATGTTAAAGATGTCACGGTGTCTGTATTTGCTTGTGATCAGCTGTAGTGCTGCTCGCCCTTCCTCGACGTCTACGACGCGCGCTGATGCCGCTTCTCTATGTACGCGTCGTGGCTTCAGGTTATGCCGTTCTTGTAGCTTCTGGATCCACCCACTCGAAAAACCATCTTCCTGAGCTTGGTGTTGGTAGCGTGCTCGGTGTCTCGCACGAGCGCGCGCCGATTTTTCTCTGCCTTTGCGCGGATTGTTGCCCACGCCACGACGGGCATCTTTAGTTGCTCGCAGCACTAGATCCAGCGAACGAGAGCCTTCTCGAGCGGCAGGCAATAGACAAACTGATTGGCTTTGCGGGCAGGATTGGAGTGGGCGTCGTCTTCAGTGACTGGATGCTTTAGCAGCATGAGCACAGCCGCTGGCGAGGGATTTTTCTGCAGCTTGAACGCCGAACCTGCCCATACGGCGAGCGCGCACAGCGATAGCTCTGGGGTGCTGGCTGCGGTGACTGTACAACGCTAGCGTCTGCCCAGCCGAGAGTCGAACGCGTGTTGTCTTTGCTGGCATTCATGTGGTCGCTACTGTCTCTCTCGTTGCTCGTCTGTTTGGTTTTGGCGAGAGGAACTCTCTCACGCGCTCTTCCTGCACCACTCGCTGAAAATGGTTCGCCTTATGTGACTGTTATCATTTTTGAAAGGGTATTATGTTTTGGGGGTGTTTAGTATCGGGAATGGTGACTGTAGTTGAGGGACAGGCCGCTCAGCACGAGGTTCGGTTCAAACAAGAACCCGATCAGACTCAGACATGGAACAATGAGGTGATCCACACGATTAATCGTGGAATCAGACAAACCTGACTCCCTCGAATAAAACGACATAACGTACACAAACCCAAGCCTGAGTGACCAACGGAACTTGTATTCGGATAGAAACAGAATGGTCCTCGAAGCTCGATTGCTCGAAGAGCTCAAGTCTCGACTTGTTCACAATGCTATAAGCGTGGTAGTCTCTCAACCCATCTCTCTCCCTCTCTATTTCATTGTGAAGAGGCTTCATATATGTTGGGCAGAGCGAACGCTGGACTTTGATTAGAGTATCTGCTTTTTGCTACTTGGGGAACTGCTGACAGAGTAAGGGGGCTCCACTGTCGAATGCCTCGCAAAGACCGCACGTGGTCGAGGTCCTCGAAAGAGCTGGTCCGCAAACTGGGTTGGAGAGTCGGCGTCAGTTTTCGGTAGCACGGTTGGTATCTGCCCTGTGTATGAGCTTGTGCATCTCACGAGCGACGACGTGAACTGGGGTGCGACGGGAAGGACGCGAGGCGGATCTGCGATGTGCATCTGGCGTCGGGCACCATTTGCATCCGCTGCCAGAGCTCGATCGCTGTACGACATCCGTGACCCTTGTGGTCGCGATGACTCTGCTGACTTGCCCTGATTTTTCACCAAACCATGCTGGCGCTATTGGTGTTGGGTTAGTTCGCTCTTATTATCTACCAGTACTGCTTCATCTCCGGGACTCGGTACTGGATTGCCGATATTGCGTGCCTGTGTTGGATGAAGCTGATTCGTGCCTTCAGTACACTTGCATTGCGTCACTGGACCTGGTGAAGACAGTCTGCTAATCATCTGGACAATGACGTCGAGCGAGTGCTCAATGCGCTTGATGCGTGCCTTCGAGATCGTTTCTGATATCGGATGTTGCTCTTCGTTGCTGGTTGCTGTCGGAGGTGGCTCTGATGTTGTTGACGCGGGCTGCGCTCGTTTAGAAATCCTGACTGGTTTGGTTGTGTACGACTGACCACAAAACGCGCCGTCCTCCGCGGGAAGCGCTGTTGCATCTCGTTTCTCGATCAGCTGCTGCCGAAGCCTCGTGTTGACACCAAACTTGATCGATTAGTCCTCGGGGTCCGGGTTGATCACGTCCAGGATCAGCGACACAGCGTCGGCGGTGCCAATCTGAGCTACCCCTCCTGCTTGGCGATTGTCATTGTCGTTACTGTTGCTGTTGTACACGGAGCGCACAATCTCTTTCAACGAGCAGAACACCGCTTCGGCTTCGTTCTTGAGCATGCACGTGCTCAGCATCGCAGAAACCACTTTCTTGCGGTCCTCTGGATGGCGCGTCAGGATTTCCTGGGAATCTTTGCGGTTCAGCACGCACGTATGTGATTGCGCGCACATCCACTGTGCGCAGGTAGTTCATCAGCAGCGCCAGCTCACCGAATGCCTGGCCTTTTGAGAGTCGCTGAAGGTACCTGGTCGCGTATTGTTCTCTATCGCGGTCGTCCTCGTCAAGACGGTAGCGCTGTCTTGAGTTTCCGTTTGTTTTGCTGGCTAGTTCGACTTTGCCATCACCATCATTGTCATCGGGACCACCAATCGGACGCTCGAAGCTGTCGGGACCGATCGCCAGCTCCACACTGCCGCGGTTGATCATGTAGAACTCCTCGTCCGCCTCACCGCGACGCATGATGAAGTCGTCCGGCATGTACACGCGCACGCGCAGATCGAGCATCAGGCGCTTCTGGAAGTCCGGCGAGCAGTCCACCCAGAATGGGATCCCCATGATCAGGCCCATGTACGTGCAGAGCACGACCTCGAGCTCGAGCGTGTGCGAGAGGTTCTTGGAGAAGCGCTCGACCTCGCCGTCGAGGGACTCGTACTCGCGCCAGAAGTGGTTGTAGTACTGGTGGATGCGCTCTCGCAGGGGTTCGGGCAGCTGCATCTTGCTGGTGATGGCGAAAACGGCCTCCATCTTGCGCTGGTAGTTGGTGGAGTTGGCGTTGAAGTTGGAGACGAGCACGATGGATCCGAGTAGCATGGCGAAAGAAGCAAACACGTTCTGACTCACTGTGGCAGTTGGCACACCCTGGCCCTGGAGTAGCTGGAGCGCGCCGTAGAAGCTCGCGGTATACTCTTCAAGTGGCAACGCACTGACGTTATTACGTCCACCGAGTAGTGTCCAGCCACACGTCACGTAGTGGCTGATGAACACGACGAAGAAAATCATCCACGCGATGCGCAGCAAGTGCAAGTACCTCGAGTGCGCGAACCACGTTAGGAGGCTGCGCTCCGACCGGTCCAGACGCACGAACCAGAGAAAGTGCGCGAGTCTCTCGACACCGAGCCCAAAGCCAAACTCCTCGATAGTTTCTACCTCTTGTTGTGGGTCTCCGTACCCTCATGTGGCGGCGCTATCAAGCAGGAGACGCACAGGGATCGAGGACGCCAGGTCGGATATGAGCCACCCGCGGAGGTACTTCTTGGCAACCTCGTGCCTAGACATCACCAGCCCACCATGTTCGTTCGTGAACGCCGTATTGAACATCAGCAGGAAATTGGCGAGAAACAGGAGCTCGCGGGAGATGTCGGTACGCCTGAGTCGCTGATTGTCGTGCTGGACGAACGCCAGCTCCAGCGGGTAGTAGAGAGCGAAGGCAGCAAGTGCGAGCACTCGCACCGCGTTCCGAACGTAGGATGTGGCCGAGGAAGGGGAGAGCGGCGTGAGGAGCTGGGCTTTCAAGCGTCGCGCCTTGCGAGACATGAGGTGTCTCCATGCAATCACTTCGCGATGAAGCGAGGACCTCTTGAAATTCTTATGGGGAACCCAATCAACTTCAATAAGTGGGTGTTGCTGAGGCGCTCAGTGGTCTTTATCTGTCGGCAGTGAGCGACTGGCTGGCTCCGGCACAGTTTCAGTGCTAGACTCAGAGAGAGAGGGATATCTAGCAAGGGGATTGATACGCCTGGGCACGAAGCGCCACCGCTCACGTCGCATCCCGCGCCATCGTTAGCTTTAGCTATTCTCGCCGAGTTTGGTCCGCCCAATCTCGACCCTCGTTGGCTTCTGCTGGCTAGATCGCCCGAAGACGTGCGCGGTAGCTTGCGCACCTGGAATCGCTCCACCAAGTCTTCGTAGTAAACAGTTTTCGCTGCTGCGGTCGCGAATCGACCTGAACCAGAAGAAGCAACAGATGATGCTCTTAGCGCCGACGTCGTAGCGCGACCAAGAGGAAGTGGCTTCCTGAGCAGCATCGCTGTGAACGAGCCCCGACGGCCCGCGACCGGAGCGATCGCGCGAGCGGATCCCCACAGATTCCGCTTTGGACCCAGGAACGTTTTCTTGCGCACCAACAACATCTTCTGGATCTCTGAAGGCATCGTGTGGGGGTCACTCGAGTCTGCTTCGCCATGGTGATCTCCTACTATTGGTCGATGCTGGAGTTCGCGTGGCTGGATACTGTCTTCAGTTGATAGTGATTCTGCTGCTGGTGCTGCTGCTGCTGGGAGAGGCATTTCGACCCTGCGAGTGGTATCTCCGGCGGCACTGCTTGTGGACGACGGTATTCTCCTCTTTGCTTGGATCTTGGCTGCTGTTGCTGATACAAAATGAAGAGACAGAAGGCGAAGATGAGAGGTGTCGAACGCTACCTGTCTGTTTGATATCTGCGAGTGCTCAAGAGCAGTGGAATTCAGAATGCGCCTTGGTTTTCTGTGCAGCCAAAACAACTTCCGACGTAGGTGAGTAGGTGAATGCACTGATACGCTGCTTCCAGCCAGCCAAGGTACAATCGATTGAACAACTCCGCAAATCCCCAGCGTCTGATCTCACCCGCACGTTTGGGCTTCGAGGGGTTTCCTGTATCTGTATTGTGTGGATCGTCCTTGTTCTTGAGGAATACGATATTCTAGTACAAATACCGTTACCAAGAGTTAAAACAAGCCAAGATCGCTCCTCCGTGTCAAGAGAGGAGGATGGATATCTTTGCAAGAATAGATCAAAGCTATCTCTCTCTCTCTCTCAGTGAAAACGGAATGCATTGGCGCATCCAAATTCAGGTGAATTGAAGAAATGGTAGAGTCGTTCTTTGTTGCCAGACCGGCACAGAACTGAGTGACCCTCCGGAGAGCCCTTCATTAAGCTTTTGAGCTCACGTCTTGGGAGGATTAGCACTTGTCTGAGCAATACCCAGCGCGGTACCATTCGCAGGCAGCGTCTCCATTGCTTACCAGGTGACTCCCTTCTCTGGGACCCTGTGGCATCACCGCCGTTGTGAATTGTATTGGCGCGACTTCTACAGTCGTGCCTGACGACATGATTGCCTCCGAAACACTCGTAAATCTAATGCACGAGTCTAAAGTATAAACTGCTGGCTCACCCTATGAAAGTGCATGCAACGCAAGAAGACGGCCAGCATTCCATCACCAACTACAGTATCGCAATGCGCTATTCTTTGAAATATATCCTATTACGCTGTGATGTACAATACAATCTACAGACACTCCTGAACGCCAGTCAACTGATCCCTTCTGCTTTCATTTTCGTGACGTGGTTTATTCACTTGTCGTGAACCCTTTGTCAATAGCTCCACGTTACCCCAAATGGGTTTGATGGTGCAGCAGCTTCATCACTGCTGTGGTTGCAGTAAGTCTTTCGAGTCGTGTTGACCTCATAGGGTGTTGCTGGCTAACGAATTTGGGACGAACGACCTGGGAGAAACAGCACTCTGTCCACGTCGTCTTTCGCGTTGATCTGGATTCGCACAGTCAAATGCGTCATTGACTTCCATCCTGTCAATGATCTCGCAGACTATGTTTGGGCATGTGGCGGGGATACGCCAAGTGCCTAATTTTCAGATCCCTTCTTTCCTTATTTCTGCATGTGTGATCTGTTCTAAGCACATCAGAGAAACATTTTATAAAGAAATGCGAATCGGTAATCGACCTGATACTTCTACAACTTGATAAATCACATAAAATTTGGAAAGACAAAAAGGCGTTCAAAACCACAAACAGGAAATATAATTAGCTCCCAGTCGTCCAAGTGAGTTTGAGAGGGCTGCAGACGGAACAACGAGATCACTTGTGTGCCCGCCGACGAGTGATTGGTACATCGAGAGCTGGACTTGTCGTTTCGGTTCGTGATCATCAGTGGCATAACTAGAACAACCCACACATCGTGTCGAGCTCAAGCCCGTTCACCAATCAATGCGGCGCAAGTGACAGAGATATTTATCTCCTCTCCATCGAAAAAAAAAACCACGATCGCAACAACGATAGGGATGCAGATGGGTGCTTGAAAGCACGGAAAATTTCGCCACAAAGTATCTATCGAGACCGTAGCTTCAAGTACCCCTCGCGCCACAGGATGTACGAAAAGTGCGTGCGCACACTTTTTTCATCGAGAGAGCGAATGCCTTTTTGGCTCTCTCTCTCTCTCTCTCTCTCTCTCTCTCAACAGTCCATTCAGTCTGCTGTTTTTCGAATCAACACTCGATCTGATCTATTGGCCAACATGCCAAAGAAGATTTAGGTCGTACTTAGTGCGGTTACGTCGCTTTATCCTTAATTCGCCATTCGATCCTTCATGAAACTGGTTCTTGAATTATTAGATTTAATGTTGAGCTGGCCAATATAACAATGATTATCATGGGCTGCTTCCGGTGTTCCAAGACAATATAGTACTGGATTGTCCAAGCCCTGTAGTACGGTACAGCGTGTATCCTTCCGAGTGGACCCAGCACCTTGTGGCTTTATGCCTTGCGTTGGTGTAGCCTGGCGCTCAGCTTGCTACAAACTTCAACAACGCGCCACGGGGCGGAAAGAAGTGGAAATGGTCAGCGTCGACACCCGAATGGCACATTGCTGATCGAGACGACCCTTGCGCTCGTCAGTCGTGCGGTGCTAGTCGAGGGTTCTTTTTTTTCGACCTATAGGCGCCAAGCAAGGGTTCTTTTTTCAACCACGCTCCAGTCTCACACTGTAATTGGGCTCTTCGTGCGCATTGCTCTCTTCAGCCAGCCTGGAGCCTTCCTCATCAAGCGCGGCGCCAGACGAAGAAGTAAGAAGACGTTGGAGGTGACCATCTCATCATGGAGGCTACATCAAAAGTGCGACTGCCGTGGAGCAGCTGCGTGACTATCAAGGCGGTCTGGCTGGGCTCGATCCTGCTGATTCTCAGCGTGCAGCTCTGGATGATGGACCAGGCGCAGCACTTGGCGGCCTCGCAGTCGCTGCTCCGCGCTGAGTTGCCCAGCTTGCACAAGGCGGAAACTCAAGCAGCGACCGCCAACGCCCCAGAAGACGAAAACGAAGACGACATCCCAAGTGCAATGTATCTGGAATATAGTTCCAAGTACAACGAGACGTGCGCGAACCTCCCCACCCACCATCTGGAGGAACTATTCATCAAGCCCGATTTGTGCTTCTCTCGCCAACGCGTACAGGAGATCCTCATCGGCCTGGTGCTGACCACGTCCGCCGTGTTCACGGAGCACAACATCACACATTTCCTCGACAGCGGCACGCTCCTCGGGTCGTATCGCCACAAGTCCGTGATCCCGCACGACGTCGACTCGGATATGGCGATCGATGCCGCAGGGTACGAGACGCTCAAGCGCACGCCGATCCAGCTTCCTCCCGAGTACTACTTGCAGGTGTTCGGCACCTACATCCACCCGGAAGGGTCGCGGTACATTGAGCTTCCCGTTCGCGTGATCCACCGCGAGTCTGCGCTGTACTTGGACGTCTTCGTGTACATCGACTCAGTCGATGAGGAGGGAAACGAGTGGACGGGTCCGCTCGCCTCTGGCGCGTTTATCAACTGCAGGGAATGCCCGGAACACGAGGACGGAGGTTGGGAGCTCAAAATGCCGCGCGACTGGATCTACCCGCTGCAGGATTGCCGCTTTGCCAAGCACACGCTCAAGTGTCCTGCGAAGATCGAGAAGTACCTCGTCTACATGTTTGGAGAGGATTATATGGAGCCCGAAGACTTCTATTGATACACTGCCACGTGAGAATGAGAGAGATGCACGACAAGGACTCGTGTAGGTGGCGTAGGATACCCGCAACTCATGAGTGCAGGTACCCCGGATACTAACTGCGCCTTCGTGCTAGTGTGCAGGACTGCATTCTGGAAGAAAACGAGGCGATATTAACACTCAATACGAACTTGACGTTTGATAACCCAATCGATTGGCGAAATATGTATGGGAGATTATATTGATCCAATAAAAAAGTTCGATGACGACAGCGCATCAACGCAGATTTGTCTATCCGTGCGCATGTTGCCACCCCTCTCACGCTTCTCATCAACAGGTTTTTCACCGAATCCACACAGGTGTGTACCGCAGTTCAGCGCAAATGCATTCATGTGGAGTGCAGAGCGAGTTGCTGTGCTCTGCATCAGCACTATTGTCTTCTACTTCGAAGTGAATTGAAGACTCGAGACTGCCGATAAGCATTTGAAAGCCGCCAGCATTCCATCACCAGGAACAGTACGACCAGCTACAGCATTGCAGTGTATACCACAGGACCGTGCCTGAACGAGTGCCAGTCAACTGGTCTTTTCATTTGTTTCGTGACATGGCACATTCACTTGTTGTGAACTCTTTGCCAAGAGCTACACGTCACCCCAAATGGGTACACTCGTTAGCCAATCAACAGCGAGAAATTGACCCGATCAACTTTTTGACAAGCAAGAGTGATGGTCAGTATAGGTACATCCGCTTTGTCGGGGATCTCGAAAGCTCAAGGTCCTTGGATCTTATTTTCTGAGAAGCTCAGTTCGCCATTTGCTTTGTACTGCGCAGGCTGCTAGCGCCTTTGGACTTCTGCGCATCTCTCGCGTTGGGTTTGGGCTCAAAACTGAGCTGCTGGTGCATGTTGTTGGAAATGCCCTTATACAATCCGAACAGCCTCCCAAGTCGAAGGGTTACGCAGTACATGTCCCACATGCACGAATGACGTCATTATGTGACGTCACAGAAGAATTCCAGTACAGAGTGATTGCTCTATGTACTAATCAAGTACAGAATGACGGTTCCTGCTTGGGAAACTTGACTGGTGACGCGGGCGACGTGTCTCTGCCAGTTGAAGTGAGTGGTGCCAGCCAGTCACTTCGCGGGGAACTTTCCACAGGACTTCAAATTCAAGGTTCTATGGGTTGAACCTCAAACGTACCCAAGGTTTTATATATCAGTTCAGTAGGTTTTCTCTGCATACGTAGGTTTTACGAATAAAACCTCTAGGGCCCTTGGGTGAAATAGGAGTAGCGACAGGAAACATAACAGCTTTTTAATTCAGTTGCAAATTTTCGTCCAAGCCCTCAAGTCTTCTTCCTCCCTCCCTCCAAGTCGGGAGATCGCTTCCTCGTACACGCCAAGCGTGTGTGCTGTGTTTGGGAACTGTTTGGAGCAGGCCCCTTACAAATGACGAGGGTGACCTTCAAGCATTGTATCATAGTTATCACGAGACATCGAGGCTGCTGTTGCTGCATTGCTGCTCTGTGGTTGCAAGTATGTGGGCTCGAGACAGCTTTTACATCGTGCTGCTGCGTTGTGCTGCTGGCTTACGAACATGTAGCAAGCAGTAGACTGACTGACCCACCAGATCGAGTTGACACGGCGAGAGTTATAAGCAACCATGGAATGTTTCCTGAAGCTCGCGTATTTTGTAATCAAACGCTAGACCATGTTGACCGACTGACCTGCTCTCGGAGCAGGAAAATGGAAAATGTGGGTGTGGAGGAAGGAGGAGAGGCCATGAAGGACGAGTTCCTCGCAAAGGAGGCGGCGGTTGAAGGCATTGGGAGGCTCTTAGGCTGTGCTTGTGTACAAGCCTTTTCTTTTTCGTGTAGAAGATCCTTTTTTCCCGAAAAACCACGCTGATCAATGTCGTTCGATGAACCGCAAGTATACAAAAGTCAAGTCAAAATCTGCATTTGACTTGACTTTTGTATACTTGCGGTTCATCGAACGACATTGATCAGCGTGGTTTTTCGTTGGAACTTATAGAAGAAATCCATAGTGAAGGAATCGAGGTCGAGACTCTAAATCGGAGGTTACGATCGTAACCTCCGATTTCGATTGGACCTTCTTTGTATGTACTGTTTGGTTACATTTTTTATTTACTACAGAAAAATCCTCTTATAAAAGCGTTGGAAGTAGACAACTTGGAATCTTGGGATCGCTCATTGAGGTATGCAAGGGGTCGAGGGCCGACCTGGTCCGAACGAGTCGTTCAGCCTTCTCAGAACGACTTTGCTGTCGTCACATGTTTGCGAAGTGTTGTTACACGACTTGACGCGCACCAAGCACCGAGAGCATGGAAGCACAACGCAGTGTGTACACAACACACGAGAGTTTATTTGGGAGCGACGTTATGCTCGTTTCGGTCTGGCAGACAAGAAGGAACAATGCTCGCTTATCCAGCTTTTATGAATGCCAGAATCGTTAACTATTAGCGAGGTGTTCTGCGTCATCAGTTTGGTTGAATTGGAGAGGAGAAAGTCAAGTGACTGAGCGCACCTAACACACCACGAGTGAACCGCAGTACCACCGCACGACTTGTAAAGATCTACTACTTACTATCACCACTGAACCGCATTGCGGGTACAAGCCTCGTATCGAATCCTTAGTTATGGAGATTGCTCACGAAATGATGACTCTCGCTTTGGTGAGGAAAAATACCAGACTCGCCATTCTGAGAATTCTGACGATAATCTAAGTAATTGCCAACATTATTATATATCGCTGGGCTCCAGTGTATTGTAGTACCGAAAACAGCGATATACAGTACCAGTAGTTTTGTTTGATATATATACTTCGATCCTCAGTAAGTCAAAGCATCTGGTCGCAAACCTGTAGCACCTGCTCGGGCGTCATCGTGAAGATCTTGCAGACCTCGAGCATCGTCGTGATCTGCTCCATGCCGCCCATGTCGTTCAGTTCGTTCTCGTCCATTAGCGCATTGCGGATCTCCTTCAGTTTCGACGGTTCCAACGCAAAGAGGTGCGTCAGATCCGAGGTCTTGCGCAAGTACTTTTTCGATTTCGGGACGAAACGCTCGAGCACCAGCGCCAACGTCGCCATGTCGAACTCGAACTGCTGTCTTGCGCGCAGTGGTAGAGTGTGCATGACGGCCTGACTGGAGTACGAGTCACCCAGCGAGCGCGAGACAACAATCTCAAAGAAGAGCTCGTCCAGCGCACTCGCAACGCTCTTCGCAAGCTGGGATTTGCACTCAGCGACGAGAACCTGCTTCACGACCGTGAGCATGTGGTTCAAGAACGTGAAGCTGGTTCCGATCTCTGGTGATACGTCTCGAAATAATTCGAGCTCCGCTTGTTTTGAGCCCGCCGCATCGGAAAACAAACTGAAAGCACAAAACAAAAACAGAGAAGCACATGTCAGTTAAAACCGTTCTCAAAGGCAAGAACAGCTCAGAGAATACGCATTTCGGTACCTCTGCTTGTACAGCCTGGCATCTCGCTGGAACGCGGAGAGAACCACATCCGCGACACTACGTTGCAACCACTGGAGAAGCGACTTGAACTCTGCGATCTGACGCTCGAAAATGGAGCGCGAAAAGATCAACTCCTCTTCATCGTCAACTGTGGCAGACGGCTCTTCGGGCATTGTTGAGCCACCAAGTTTCGCTCCCTCACTCTCGAGAGGCTTCACCTCGTCTTCGACATTCTCAGAGCGTCCAAGTAGGTTCCGCATGGTCTTGGAGCCGACCGAATACGCTGCAGAGAACGCCGCGGTAGGTCCGATCAAACTCCCCGGACCTGCGATCGCCTGGCGCACGGCGACGGCTTCTTCTCGCGTGAGAACCGCATTGGACGCAGCCTGCGCGGCGTTCTTCAGCACCGACTTGGAGTACTCGAGGTGGATCTTCAGCACCTGGCTCCGCGATTTCTCCGACTGCACCACTTTTTTCGTCAGCTCGATAAACACGCTGCTCTGCTCCCACGCTGAGAGTAAATGGAGAATGTACTGCACGGCATTGATCACGACGCAGAGGTCGCCAATCGCAGCCACCGACCGATTGTTTATCGTGCCATGCACGTTGATCGCTCGCGCTTGGCTCTCGCACTCGCGCAGCATGTCCCTGAGCAGCAGGTGGTGCACCTGCGTGAGGTACAGGAACCGATGCTCTTCGCTCGCCATGAATGTAAACCTGCGGCACATGAAGTCCAGCAGCGACGTGAAGTGCAGCACACCACGAGGCACATTTCGCTCGAAATCGTCCAAGTCCAAGTCCAAAAGCTCCTCTCCCATGTCCTCAAAGCTGGAGATCGCCCACGCTTTCTTCTTGTCTTCAAAGATGACGCTCAGCAGCATGTGCTTGGCGTAGTCCACGTCAACGCTCGTCCACGCGATGAAGACGCTCATCTGCTCGGTGAACACATCCACACAGCGTGGAAACACCTTCCTGTTCGTGTTGGCGTACGAGGAGTACCCGAATTCGTCGTCGATCGCCTGCTCAAAGAGCAGGACCTCGTCGAGTGTGTGGCAGAATAGCGCTTTTTGCTATTGAAGATCGAGCATCACAGTGAATACGTCAGTGAGATACAATGGTCAGAAGACACTAAGCCAGCTCTCGAAACCCCAGTACTCTACTTACCGAGATGAGACTTGGGATCTCCTTGCGCAATTTACGGTGCGCGGCTCGAACCAGTCCTCGTAGCAACAACACTTGCGCGTCACAGCACGCCAAATGCGCACTCTGCTTCTCCAGCTCTGGGTTGATCACGCTCTCGAGAAACGGCGCGTGCTCTCGCACTTGAGTCAGGATGTGGCTGAAGACCCACTCGGGCTTCGCCAGACGGTTCGTCTGGCTCTCAGCACACTCAAAGTGGTACCGGAAGCGCACGAGGATCGCGTCCAGCAGGGTCTGCACCGCCCAGAGCTCACTGTTTTCGCTTCCTTCTTGGAGGGGATCAACCGAGCCAGCCTCCTGTTTACTGCCACTAGCGCTCTGCTGACTGAACTGCAGAGTCAGTAAGTAGTAGAACGCGCGACCGACTTCACTGACTTCTGCTTCCTATTACAGTAATAGCAACAAGAGCAGGTTCCTTCATCAGATGCAGGGATATACGAGCAGTCGAACCTGATGGCAATCGGACTGTACCTTGTTCTCAATGTCCTTGTTTGTGAGCTCAGCCGGCCACGCAACGCTCTCCAGCGCGCTCTGCAGCTTTTCGAGCGCAAAGATCTTCAGGTCCTGGGTCAGCGCGGCGATCCGGCGCTCGGCTTCACTCTTCAAACATGCCCACACAACCACAAATAGGACAGTTAGGACACTTCATAACGTATTCGAGGACAATACAAATGCAGCTACAGTGCGGGTACATACCCGGATGTGCGTGTAATTGAGTGGCAACGCGGCCACAAGACTTGTAAACTCCTGGAACGCGGTCAGCGCCTCACTCGTCGCCTGGATCGCGTGCTTCTTCGCGTGCTGACTGCGCTTCTCGACCTCCAGCGCCACATTAAAATATGCCTCGCGGGCTTCCAGGCGCTCCAGTTTGCGCTTTGCGGGAGCGACGAGCTCCGAGACAGCGCGGAAGTGGTCCTCCGAGTCATGCAGCTCAGTCAGCAGGTCGTTCACGTCAAAGTGGATCATCTGGATCTGCTCGTCGACTGTCGACCCGCTGTCATCACTGCTGCTACTCAGAACCTGCAACTGCTGCTGCACCTGCGCGTCAAACGCTTGAAGCTGGGCGCTCGAGGCCTCAAACTCCTGCTGTATCTTTGTGTGCAGCGAGCGCAGGGCTTGCGAGACTTGCTCCCAGTCCAGCGCCTTCCCCACGCGGCGCTCCAGCTCGCGCTCTTCTCGCTCGATGGCCGCGTCGTCTGTGTCTGCCGCTGTGCTCGGGTGAGGATCGCTGTGGTTGTGGTTGCTGCTGGTGGTGGAGGCGCTGGTGAGCAGGTCGATGTCAACGCGGCGCGGCGCAGTCGCGGGCACGCGCGCGAGGATCGCGTCGCTGAGCTTCGCGAGCGTCTCGTGCGGCGCCATCTTCCCTTTGGCTCGGCTTGTTGCTGTGTTCCGAGGATTTGTCCACGCGGCTTGATCCAGTTCAAGTGCGAACACACTTTACAATTTTACCCATAGTTTTTCGGTATATGAAATGGAATTTAGTGATTGTACATAGGCACTGACTATCAGCGGAGAGTAAATACATTGCCACTCAATTCTAATGAATAAGCAGATCCAATATGGAGCACATTGGAATTGAAGGGGACGGCTAGAGGTGAGATGTAAAAAAAGCCAACATAAAATAGTTACTGTGTGTGCTCCATATTTGCGATTTCGTCTTCTGTATGGAGGACTGACTGCGCTTCAATAGGGGAGTTACAGTACTACCCGCTTGTCACCACAACAATTTTGTGTTTCGATGTCTCGATCCGTGATACTGTGAGATTGAGCACACCAATGCATGTCAATCGATCGACTTGTCAGCGAGAAGCCCGGCGGGCGATACTTCAGCTTCAGAGTCCCTCCTCCTTGCCTGCGCAGCCACCCCACGCACACATGCAAAGGAGAGAGGCAACTCTGTTGACGCCTCCCTCTGCACGCATTCATACGAGAGCAGAGCCTCCTCTTCTCGTCTGCCACTCACACTATTGCATCGCGACGCTTCACTCGCTCGCATGATGATGAAAAGGAACGGTAACGCAGCGTCAGTCACCCAAGGCAACATCTTTGCCACGAGCGATTACTGACTGTAGTTCCAACAAGCTCTCTCAACACTAGAGCCAGCGCAGGCACTTTCATGGCCGTTGTTGCGATCGCGGATCGACATGTGCGGGTGAATCATTGTTGCGATCTCCTATTCGCCACGATTGCAACGCACTCCTTGTCAGCTCACAGTTGCTTGGGGACAAATCGACTTCAACGTTGTGATTTTTGGCAAATCTCGAAGCGGTAGCGCGTCATGCATCACACCCTCAACCAGCTAATCAAACCACTTGGTGAAGGAAGAAAGAACCCGCGGGGATTTTGATCATCACTCTGCGCGGTGGTTTCTGTCATCACGACGACCATCGAGCTCTCTCTCTCTCTCTCTCGTGGCTTTGGCTGAAGCTCTCATGGCTCGCATCATTGGCCAGCACGACTCGCGAAAATGAAAGCCCCGGTGAGCACATGAAGCGAAATGAACGAACTCACAAAGAGCTCTGGAGATACTAAAGCAGTCCTGTATTAACGTACTGTCCTGTACTAAAACTCCCTACTACTAATAAGTGGGAAACAATGTCATTAAACGTCGGACTCGACCACATCAACTAGCGACAATAATGAGTGACAACGATGTGCGATTTCATCGATATTCTTCAATTCCCAAACATCCACACTGCCTCGACGACACTCTCCTTTGGCACCCCGAGTGCACGGAAATGGAGAGTGGGAATGATTGAAGAGCGATGTGAGATTATGACCCAGCGTCACCTGGCAGTCAATGTGAGCGCGTTGATGATGGCCGTCTGCTCCAGTGTGCGTGCATTCCACCTCCTGGCCCAGTCAAACCAGCAGGTCCATTCGGACATTCGGATGCAGCACCCATCTCGCAACAACTTTCGCCAGCCTCCTTATCTTCTCTACCACAAAAGTATATGAAATGCTATTCATCACACCTTTATACGAACGATTCGTTCTACAAGGTGGCCAAAAAGTAAACACATTTACTCGATATAGTCTCTTTATCTTACTTGAATCCAATTAATATGCAAATTGATATCGAAATATCCTTTAAAAACAACTACCCAATATAAAAGGCATGTCCCATTTGAGAAGGGCCACCCAGATCGGGAGACTGGCTCCACACAACACAACTTCGACATCAAACCGATCGCCCCACCTCAGGACCTTTCCCGGATTGTACCAGGTACCTCCATATACCAAACCCACTCGCTCGCACCGCCGCCGCCCCTCGTCCGAGTGCTCTCACATCCCAATCTTCGTGCTGGCGCTCAAGCGGTTTGTCCCCTTTCTTCCACTACCAGAGCAGCAGACACCCCTAGCTCAATATGGAGGTCCCAGTCACGCCCACGACGCCGCAGAGCAGCTCGGTGGTGTACATGCACCTGAACAAGGATGGTGCCGAGGTGAGCGAGGCGCTGCAGATCCAGAACGCCATGTCCAACTGGCGCGTCAGCCGCCTGACCATCCTGCTCATCGCGGCGTTCCTCATCACGTTCATGTCCGGCGGCCTGATCCTCGGCTTCGGTCCGCTCTACTCGCTGCTCGTCGGCGAAGGTCAGTGGAGCGAGCTCTGCGGCGCCGACGACGAGGTCGCCGGTGTCACGTGCGCTGACCAGGAGGTGTGGCTCCAGTACATCTTCTCGACCAGTTTCCTGTGTCTGAGTCTCGCGAACGCTCTTTTCGGCTTCCTGCTCGACATCATCGGCCCGCGTCTCTGCGTCATGATCGGCTTCCTTGTAAGTAGTAGTCCAGCCAAGCGACATGAGCTCCTCGGCTTGATCCAGTCCTGACCATTCGTTCATTTGTTATCTCACATGTAGATCACGTTCATGGGCAACATCATGCTCGCGTACGGCGAGTCGACGGTCGGCAAGGGTATATCGATTATCGTGGGATACTCGTGCCTGGGCATCGGCGGCTATTCGGTGTACATCTGCTCGTTCCAGTTCGTGCAGCTCTTCGACCGTCCGGGTTTCGTTACGAGCACCATCTCGGGGCTCTTCAACGCCGCCGGCTACGTGTTCATGCTGCTGCACATCCACGGCATCACGCGCAAGGGCTTCTTCCTCTTCTACGCGGTCTTCTCGCTCGTGTGCATGCTCATCGCCTGGGTCACCTACCCTTTGCGTCCGAGCGCCGAGGTGTCCAAGCAGTACACGCTCTCGGGCTTTGGCTGGCGCACGCCAGCGTTCGTCAAGCCAAACTCGACCTGGCCGATGCTCAAGGAGCAGTTCAAGCGTCCGGACCTCTGGTTCTTCGGCGTCTACTTTGGCTGGATCTCTACCTGGTTCGCGTTCTCGGGTGGCGCGATCCCCAACATTGTCTACAAGCTCGCCGGGGACGACGTGGATACCGCGGACCTGTACGTGAACTACCTTGTGCCGCTCATCGGCAACAGCTCGTTCGTGTTCACACCGCTCGTGGGGCTCGTGATCGACCGCCTGGGCTTCCGCTTCGCGTTCGCGGCCACCGCCGTGCTCGTGCACCTGTTCATCGGGTTCCTCAACATCGAGTCGCTGCACGTGCAGATCATCACGCTGATCTGGTACGCGCTCTCGCAGGCGTTCTTCTACTCGCTCCAGTTCGCCTATATCATCGTGTGCTTCCCTCCGGAAGTATATGGCTCGCTCCAGTGCTTCCTGGCGCTCTGGTCGTTCTTCACGGGACTGCTCAACTACGCGTTCAACCCATGGGCTCAGAACACGCTCCACGGCGACTATACCTGGGTCTTCGTCATGTTCGCGATTCCGGTCGCGGTCTTCTACCTCTTCATCGGCCTCATCCACAAAGGCGGCGCCGCATCCAAGTCGGAGAAGGACGACCAGGAGCTCACGGAGAAGAGCGCCAAGATGTCCATGACTTAAACAACCCCCCACAGCTCTGTCTGTGGTAAACCTCTAATAGAAACCACCAGCTTTCTGTGTGCACCTTGCATCCCTACATGGATGCAGTAACCCAGTGGGTTTTGTTATGAGGATTCGTATGGGTGCATACGAATCCTCATGCTGACGTTGAAGCCGCTGGTGCGCAAAGACCTGCAATGTGGACGAACGATCCCTCACCCAAGAACAACAAGGGGCTTCTTCCAGAGAAACAAATCGGGAAGCGACGCTGGGTCTTGTGATCTCTCGCGTCTGCACTTCGGTCTTCAAATCACGAGCGTTGAAGAAAAGAGAAGGAAAGCACAGGCGCGCTGTGCTGTGCTGTGCTGTTGGGTGTAGTGGTGGCCTGATTGTGAGGGATCCTACACCCCTCCTCTCATAGAAAAGCCAAGTGTATGCGACGCAGAGTCGAGCGATTCGCGGGCTGGACAATGATAGTGAAAAATGAAGCGCAAAGATTTTAGTTAGTTCAACATGCCTGTGAATGTCTGCAAAGCTCTATGATCGTTCGCCCTGGAGAGGTGAAGCACTGGAGGTGGTATGGGTATGCAGCTCGCTCCTTTGAATAATAGTCCAGCTCCCAAACTTGGATACCTGGCAAGTTGGCTGGAAAAACATGCACGGAATTACGGCTAATTTTGATCCGATAGCATAAAAAGGATATGCTAAACCGTAAAAGTGAGGTTTTAGGAACCCAGTGCAACTTCAACGTCGAAGTTGACTTTTGTTTGACAACCATCAAAAGTCCCTCGAGTGCTTTTGAATCGCTTGCGCTTTCCACAACAGTATTGGTCCTCATCCTATCAATCGAAGCAATCAACACCGAGACGCCTCTGACACGTCAGACCAGACCCAGCCACGAAGTTACAAGTGTGTCCGACGACGAGCGGGAAGGACCCTCCATCCATCACCTCCGTCTTGTCCTTCGCCATCAGAACATGACGGGTTTCGCTGAGTCAGTGGTGTGTATGTGGCGCCAGCCGAAAGAAAAGGCGACATACACCAAGAGATTCGACGCGACGCGCCGTCTCATGTTTCGATGGCGAAGTGAGACTGAAAAGCGCTGCACTTGACCGACTTGAGGCGGCGGCGACTAATCTAATCTAATCTCTAACCCACCAAGCCCAAGTGACCTCTTCGTTTCGGTGAAGAGTGGGTGTCCTGCCAGCTGCCTCGGCGACAATTCCCCTCGGCAGCAAATCCCCAAGAGAACAGCAGAAGCCCAACAGGAGGCCACCCACACCGAAAACACTGCACATTTTGCCCAGGCAACAGGGTTCCTCTTCGGGTGAGATTCATGAAATCTCACATTCCAATGCTAATATTTTGAGACTGGTTCTTCAAATTTCACGATGGTGGTGTACTTTGGAATTCTTACCGCTGCAAAAGCAGCTGACGATCGAAGCACCGCGCATCATCGGCGGAGCGAGCCAATCAAAACGCTCTGTCCTGGTGGTCTCGTCGTCGGGCGCAATCTCGCCCCATCTCTGCTCCAACCCGCACCTCGAAGTTGTGAAGTTGCACACACACTCCTCGCGGAACGAGCGAACGGCTGGCTCAGAGGCAACGCGGCAGGTGATGCGGGTTGTGTGGTGGTGCGGGTCTCACCTGTCAAACGCCAAACGCGCCCACACTCATCCTTCGTTTCCCGTCTCAGATCTTTTCGATTCATGGCTCCGCCCACTCTTGGCCTCTCACGCTCGCTCGCTTCAACAACGGACACAGCAAGGTGTGCAAGGTCCAAAGACAAAGGCCCTCACGTTTGATGCGTGAGTGCTCTTTCTCCCTTGCAAATCTATGGGGAACGACAGAGATTGCTGGGCATTATTAAAGTTTAATCGGCAAATGAACTAGGACTAGGAGGTAGGAAGCGCTGGCCAGCTAGCTGACAACAGCAATCATATGCATCTCGCTCCTGAATATCCTGGGACTATTTAACACACAGACGACGAGCATTTGCTTTTGTCTCGCTGCTGCAAAACAATTCCTCCTCCGATGGACTTGATTCTTTTTTGTTGTTGCGAGTGAGTGAGTGACTTTGGGTTAGAGGAGTCAGGCAAAGCGTCCAGACAACAGCACACAAGTCGGGACGAGAACTGGGGACAGAAACGAGCCTGCTCCTTTGCGGCGATTGATTGTGACGGCACACCACCAGACAAGAACAGCCACCAACAGCAGCACCGCAAAGCCACAAAGCAGAGCTCCCTTTTTTATTCTTCGGCGCTTCAGTTTTCTGTTTCTTCTGTGTCTCAAAAGTGAGTGGTGCGTGATATGGTGATTTGTGATCCCAAGAACGCCAACTTCGACGTTGAGCTTTTCCAACTTCGACATGGTTGATTTAGCTTTCAGCAGCCCTGGGCCAAGCGCGAAAGCAAGCGTGTGAAACCTCAACGGCCCTTCCTTCAGAGCTTCTGTGAGAATGAACACGCTTGGGGAGGAGAGAAGGCATCGCCGTCACTTCTATGCAGTACTGTACGAGCTCACGGCTTTGATTTGCAGAGCGAAGAGGAAAAGCGAGGACGTGAGTGAAGTTTCTGGTTCAGAACTCTAGCTCCACTGGTCGAGAGCGCCGAGATCCCTTTTCGGGGCTTTTCGTCACGTAAACCAGTCTTTGCTATCGTAAGCGTGACCTTCGTATTAAATGTCAAATTGTGGGTGCTAAACGATAAATACTTTTGCAATCGAGAGCTTTTATGAGAGCAAGCACTTTTGGTACACGATCACCAACAGATATAATCCTACTATTGTTTTTGATCCTCAATATTGAAAGTTTACTTGTCAAACGCATCCTCCTCCTGGCAAAATCGGGTATCGCTTTTGAGAGGGTCTGCTGCTTTTGAGGGATGTGGCGCCGCTAATCAACTCACTCACTTGCTCCTCCCCACCTGTTTGTCGTCAGGTCATCCCGCGCGAGCGGATGGCTCGCTCGTTCGCTCGCTTCTCGCTCTCTCTCTCTCTCTCTCTCTTTCGCTCTCTCTCACCGAGCGAGTCGCTCTCCTGTAACGAGCCTACTGTACAGGGCCAGCCCACCCATCCATCACAGCCGACAGCCTCCAGCAGTCAGCAGGTGTCAACCCGCTTTCCCGACTGGAGCTCCTGCTCCTGGCAGTGGCACCCAACCCGAGACAGCGCTTGCCGGCCAAGGTTCCGCACCGTTAGTCAGTCGGCTCATTCCCAAACTCGCTTCGTCGTGCTCAAGTCTCTTCCTCTCCAATCTCTTTCCAAGATCAAGATGGACGTCCCGCTCACGCCGACGGCGACCCAGTACGCCAAGATCAACGAGGAGCTCGAGATCCAGAACTCGCTCTCCAACTGGCGCGTGAGCCGCGAGGTGGTGATCGGCATCGTGTCCGTGCTCATCACGTTCATGTCGGCGGGTCTCATCCTGGGCTTCGGTCCTTTGTACTCGATGCTCGTGGAGGAAGGCCAGTGGAGTGAGCTCTGCGACCCGAACGCCGAGCAGGAAGGCCCCACGTGCGCGCGCCAGGAGGTGTACCTGCAGTACATCTTCTCCACGAGCTTCCAGTGCCTGTCGATCGCGAACGCGGCGTTCGGGCTGCTGCTCGACATCGTCGGCCCGCGCGCGTGCGTGACCTTCGGTCTGCTGATCTCGTTCCTGGGCCACATGCTCATCGCGTACGGCGAGTCGGACGTCGGCATGGGCTACTCGATCATCGCTGGCACGTCCATGCTCGCAATCGGCGGCTACGGGCTGTACATCTGTTCGTTCCAGTTCGTGCAGCTCTTCAAGCGCCAAGGCTTCCTCAGCGCGTCCATCTCGGGTTTGTTCAACGCCTCGGGCTACGTGTTCATGATGCTCAAGATCCAGGGCGTCACGCGCACGGGTTTCTACACGGGCTACGCGGTGTTCACGCTCGTATGCCTCGTGGTCTGCTACGTGGTCTTCCCGCTGCGCTCGCTGAACCAGGTGGACACGCACTACACGCTCTCGGGCTTCTCGTGCAAGATGCCGACGATCGTGAAGCCGCAGAACATCTGGCCTTCGCTCAAGCTGCAGCTCAAGCGTCCAGACCTCTGGTTCTTCGGTCTCTACTTTGGTTGGCTGTCCACCTGGTTCGCGTTCGCCGGTGGCGCGATCCCGAACATCATCTTCAAGCTCGCCGGTGCCGACGGTGACATGGCGCTTGACTACGTCAACTACGTGCATCCGCTCGTGTCCAACAGTTCGTTTTTGTTCACGCCGTTCGTGGGGCTCGTGATCGACCGCTTCGGATTCCGCATGTCGTTCGCGACCACGTCCGTGCTCGTGCTGCTCTTCATCGGGTTCCTCAACATCAACTCGCTCAAGGTGCAGGTCATCACGTACATCTGGTACTCGCTCGCGCAGGCGTTCTTCTACTCGCTGCAGTTCGCGTACATCATCGTGTGCTTCCCGTCCGAGGTGTACGGCTCCATGCAGTGCTTCCTGGCGCTCTGGTCGCTCTCCATGAGCTTCCTTAACTACATCTTCACGCCGTGGGCGCAGGAGACGCTCGAGGGTGACTACACGTGGGTGTTCGTCATGTTCGCGATCCCGGTCGTCGTGTTCTTCTTCTTCCTCGGGCTCATCCAGAACGGCATCCCGCCAAAGGCCAAGCTCCACGGTGACGATGAGGACGAGACGTTCGAGAAGAAGCTCTCGGTCGCATAAGGCAGCCAAGAGGAAGAAGTCAAGGTAGCTCTCATTCTCTCTCATTGGGTG